>JASDQU010374001.1:33040-55662 GCA_032191745.1 Picea mariana | reverse complement strand
TCTCATGTTCTGGAATTGTTCTCTCCTGAGAGGTTTTTTGTTGTTATGCTTGATATTTTTTCTACACTGTAGTAAGTTGTAATTGATCCAATGCATCCTTGACCTCTATCAATTTATTCACTATATTCTCCCTCTACATCTCATCATTATATAAAGCTTATGTTGTGTGATCCTACACTTTTTTTGCTACTAAGTCTGTTTCATCCTATGTAAGGGTAAGGTCAGGAATTCCCTTACGCACCTTCATTTTCTTGCACTGTCTTGATGGTTGCAATACTATACTTTTTTTTGGCAGAGTCTATGTCTATGTGGTATCAACTAGTATATCCATATCTGGGAGATATCCACCTCCTATATCCTTTTACATAGGAATATTGGTATAATTTTGCGCTCCATTTGGTTCTTCTGCACACTCCTTTTCCTGAGTTGAATCCTTTGGGATAGTTTTCTTCTGCCTTGGCTTTTTAATTGTTGTGCTACCCCCTATTTCCTTCACGTGCTCTGTCGTTTTCCTTGTATTTTTTATTGGTTTGGTCGACTTCTGAGAAGTTTCAACCTCTATTTGTTCTTTGGACTTAGGTACTTTCTTTGAAATTATTGGCACCTTCAACTCTTCAGGTGAATCCTTCATAGCCCATTGTACTCCTTCCCCTATTACACAATATATCAATTGTAGCCATTCCTTTTTAGGATACCTCTTATCCTGGATCCACATGTTATTCCTTGAAGCTTGAAAGTTAGTTATTCCTTGATTCTCTCTCACAACGTCTGGTAGTATTCTCCATGTGTTTTCCAACTTCTCCTATACTTCATCATACATCATGGAGAAAATGATAAAATTCTCCTTCATTTTATTCATATATGAATTGTACCATAGTGTTCTATATTTTGTTGTGCGACACTTCCCTAACCTATGGTAAAATCCATTGTATTTTCATCCTCCCCATCACACCTATGCTATCAATATTATTAACCATGCATATTGAAATTATGAGCCTAGATCCCGCACATCCTTCCAGTCCTCCAAAATAAATTTTAGTATATATGGAGCCCATCTTAGTAGACTCCCCTTTACTTATTGCACAGTTGCTTCTATTACTCTTGCAAAGGATTCCTCCTTGAGACATTTTCTTAAGATTTTTCATGCAATCAATTTTGTCACCAACCTCGTTTTTGGTTCAATGATTTGGTTAACGATCATTCCTATGGATCCTCTGATACTTCCATAATTACTCTTTATCTCCTCTGCTAAATTGTTTTCGTTTATATTTTCATCCATGTACTTCTCTGGTTTTTATCCATCTCTTGACAAGCCTATGATTTCTACAATTAATTCCACATCTATGGATACAAGCCTCTCCATCCATAAGATTCCTCCATGTACCAATGTCAGAACTTGTTTGACACATGCATTGACATATTTTCCTCTCCCAAAGTGAGGAATCTCCAACATGCTCATAATATTTGTGTTGTATCGCCCTGGAATCCATTGTTTCAGCTCCAGAATGGGATGCCTTGATGGATCCTCTCCTTTTCTTTCCATGTACACTTGTTGTACTAACTCGGGGAACTTCCCCTTATCTCCAACATCATGTCAGCATACTTCAACTTTTTCACACACCCTAACATGTCAACAACTATTTTAACGCCTTCATGTATCTGCGATAGTGACAGTGTGAGTTCCTTCTTCTTGCATGATGTTGTTATTGTTGCACGTTTTTCCCTAGTCTTCTTCTTCCCTGCTGATGGCCCTGTTTCTTGGTTCTCATCCTCATCTTCTTTGGTGTATGATTTTTGTTGGTTCATAAAGTCCTCAACTTGCATGTGTTCTTCTAACTATTTTGTTGGCTCTGCTACAGGGTGTCGCTCTTCTTCGTCTTGCTCTCTGGGCTCATCAGACTCTGTCTATTCACCATATTCCTCATCTGGTTGTTGTGTTGTTTCTAATATGACTTATTGTGTAGGGTTTTTATCTATACTAGAGTATTTTGTTTCTCTCTTCAGGTCAATATCCATTCCTTCTGTCGCTAGATCCTACTCCTCTACAATAGTTGGACTAATTGGTTCAATGACTGGAGATGGAATTGTGTCCACATCCACCACTCCTAGTTCATTTGAGTTTTCTCCATCGATGAATATGTCATGTGCAGACCTCATAGCACTCTATGTTTTTCTTACGACCCAGTTGGGATCTCCAACCTTTGGTGGCGCCATTCTGGTCAATATTTAAAAAAGCTTTCTCTGAATTTGAATTGAACACCTCAAAGTCACCTGCTCACACTAGGTTTTATTCCTTAGCTCTCACTTGCACAAAGTCACAATGAATATTTCCTTTCATGTTTCCTTATTTTATAGGTCATGCCATAAATTCTCTGTCATGTCGCACTTTTCCAATCACCACTTTTTTCTTTTTTCGGCTTCTTTCTATATCAATGCACTTCTTTTTCTATTTGGTCACCTTTCTCTGGCACACAATGTATTCAAGTTGTTTCAGACCAATTACTATCTTTTGCATGCTATATCGTCTAAATTCATGTTTAACACTTATCCATCTACTGCATTGTTTTGTAATTTTCTCATTTGTTCAAAGTTTTCTTGTTTTTTCGTTTAACTTCTACTATATACACTATGTACAATTCTAATTTTCTACGCTGCAACTACTAAGGGTTATTGGGTCAACTTTCACTATACCATTTCAGTCAAATTCCATTCACCAATCCTTGAATACACTTACTTCCTAGATCCTATAACTACACAACACCTCCATCTATGATAGACTTTATCTCATATGACCCTAGCCAATGCATCCTGAATTTTCTAGGGTGTTGTAAGTATTTGTTGTCATAGAAGAGAACCATATCTCCCTCCCTAAAAATTTTATTTTTAATGTGCTTATCATTCCAAGATTTTTCTTTGGCTTTATGTTTATATATTGGATTCATCTTGCAGGGTCTCTATATTATTGGTATTGCATCTGGTCATAGAGGAATCTTCATTTCCCCAAGTTCTCCTCCTACCCATTTCATTTATGAAAACAATGGTGGAAATAGATCACTATACTTGCGCAATAGTTTTGTTATTCTTTCCACTGTCCGGTTATCCCATAGTCACCAATACTTGAAATTTTTGGATGATCTTCTATTCCAATATTGACTTTCTTTATCTTTAGTGGTGCAATAAATTCTTCTGACTGTAAATTTGTGCCTTCTACTTACCTTCCCCCTTCAACTTTTGTTATCTGAATATCACGTGGGTTTTCTTCTGCTGAGTCATATTCTGCGATGTGATCACAATGTAACAACTATCTGACTATGTGTCGATTATGATTTTGATAATCTGTGACAATTTCGACTTCAGGTAGTTCAAAAATATTTTCTTTTATCAACTTCAGTGTTTCATCCATCACTAGATTCTCATGTTCAAATGCAAATGTCATCACAAAGTTTTGTTTCATATCTTCCCAATTTACAATTGCTCTGCATAGTTCTAGTTCTGTAGACAAATTTATTGTTACGCCTTCTAATGTATGAATGAAGTGATGTGGCCATTCTTATGGTGGTACCAGTCTCCATTGATTTATGCATCTATCTATATTTTCTCCAGGTTGTCATATTCCATCATATTTCTTCATATATTTATTCTCTTGTTCTGCACCAAATCCGATGCACAATAATCTTTTGCATTGATATCAATCCTAGATCTTTTCTTTGTGAGTACCCCACCAATGTGTAAGTGTTACTTTAAAATAAATATATAAAACTAATAACCTATGATTCTACAAGAATTATGACTCAAACGTTCTTAAGAATTCTTCCAAATCATCTTGACCGTAAAAATTTGAAGGTTCTCTTACCTCTTTTCCAACCCATCTTAGTGCGTGCATCATTTTTTCACATATTCTGGTAAATATCTCATGTAAGCGTCGTTTCCAATTCTCCAGTCTCGTATCAAAATATGAAGCACAATAATTGATGCTTATCTAGATAATCATTCCATATGTTGTTGGGTTAATGTAATCTTCCTCGCGTGTGGTAGTTATATAGAACTAGTTTATCTCTTATGTGATGAACAAGGATGATTTTAGGGGATAAATTTTGCTCATGTGCTAATTTTCCATGTTTTTTCCAAAAATGAGATTCGCTATTTTAAAAACGATTCACCCAAATTCTATAGGATAAAATTATTTTAGCTTAAAAATCGCCAAAATTTTATAAAAGCTATATAAAATCCTTTGAAATTTGAATATTTTTACAAAAATATCACCAATCATTTATAGTTGGTATATGAAAGATTAATAAGATTCGCCAAGGTTTCTACATTTTAAAATAAATTTCCATCCTTAAAATCATCCCTGGTGATGAATTTTTATGTTGCTAGTTCAACATATCTTCCACCTTCTTAAGGGTCTAATGGTTCTATGAATCTATATTCTCCTTATTCAAAAATCACTTCCCGAGTCTTCAAGTTGATGATAGCTTGTTTGTCAAATGACCAATCCAGTCCCAACAATGTTGGAGAAGGTGTAGTATTATCCACTATATCAATCACCTCAAAATATACCATAGTGTGTACAACATCTAAATCCATTGGTATTCCTTTCAATCGACCAATTCTTATTAATCTATGTTGGTTTTCTAATCTCAGCTGAATAGGTGAATATCCCAGTGTAGGTTCCCCCATGCATTCCCATGTTTTTCTAGGAAGAACATTTATCTTAGATCCCAAATCTAATATGATGTCACCCATATTAAAGTCTTCGATATTTGCATTTAGTATGAACTCCCTATTTGTTCTTTTCTTCCTACGAAAATGATTTACTTTCTTTATCTCTTCTTTAGAATTGCATTTTTCTATCAGACTTTGTAATATTTGTAGAGATGTTTGATCATTCAATAATTTCAAGCAAGATACTAGAAATGTTCTTAGATTACTTACCTCTTATAAAGACTAATATCTATTGGTATGATCAAATGGATGATGCATATCATATACTAGTCCATCATATCCCGACTGTGCATTTGAAGTAGAAGCAATATTCTCCTACAAAATTTCTTGTCTACCTTTCTTGAACATTTCTTTTTCCTTGTGCACATCAAAATGTTGTTGTGGTATTGTATTCTTTCTGACCCACTAGTGTTGGTTTTGATTCTGATTTGCTTCATTTGATTCTATTTTGGTTCCACCTTGAGTAACTATATTGATATATTTCCCATCATCTCTAGTTTATGTGGCAATCCATCGAAGATTTTGGTTATTCTGATTCCTTTTTTCCCATATATTTGTCAGAAGTGTAGGACAGTATTATGTAGTATGATCTATTGCGCGACAGTACATGCATGTTGTTGGTGGAAATGGACATAATTTCTAGGTTGTTTACAATTGTGGAATGTTATTGTTCCTCTCCCTCTTCCAAATCCTCCTCTTCCACATCCTCCTCCTATGAACCATCCTCTATTTATTTGATAGTCTATGTGTGGTGTATTATACTGTGGTACTTGATTGAATTGAGGTGATGTTGTAAATTGTTGTGCATTATTATACTGGTGTGCATTATTATACTACTACATAGGTTGTCATGTCATTGCTTCATCCTGCATCCTATAAGCATCTGAGGTCCTTTCCTTCATCATTTCCAAGGTTCAACAATCCTTATCCTCATGTCCTACAGACTTGCAAAAATTGCAGAATGTACTCTTAGGCATTGTTTGGTATTTTTACATCATTGGACAATGATAGGGATCATGTCCATGTGTTTTACATATTTCACACCATAATCCTCCCGTGGGTAAGGGATTTGGCAATCCTGCTCCAAAATACTATGAAAATGTTGGGCACTCATTTTTATGGTTTCCTATTGTTCTGCATAAGGTACACCAGATGACTTGCCTCTTTTCCTTGCCTTTGTTCTGATTCAAATTAAATGTTAGATTATTGAGATCCTCTCTCAACTCTTCTATAGCTAGACTTGTATGTTTATACTGATTCTCTTCCAATTGTAGGGCTTCTTGCAGATCTGTTGGCAGCCAATTCACTTTTTTATACTGTCCTTATAAGCTTCCTACACCAGTGTTTTGCGAACCTTGATTTTCATCGCAATCTTTGGAATAAAACAACACTGCTATTTTTGCGCAATTTGCACACCTTCCGTTATTCTCGTTTTCATGAATGCAAGCGTGAAAACTTTGATTTCAAAGTCACATTTAAATCGTCACTGGTCACTCTTGTCTATGTGTTCATTGCGTTTCCAATTTAATTATAGTTGCACAGTTGGTGAGGCTCCAAGATCTTTACTCATTTGGCATACTTTAATTGTTAATATGACTTCGTTTTTACAAGACTGTGATGATTTCCTTATGATCAAGTTTTTGATACATTGGTGTGTTGATATTCTATGTTCTTTCATCGATTGCCTTGACACATTGTTTCATGAAAACACATTCACGTTGTGGTTAGGACCTTGGTGTAATCTTTTCATACAACATTTGATATGATCGAACCCTTGGTGTTGATTTCGAATCATTGTTTTGGTTTTAAAACTATGCTAAAACTATTGCTTGCGCAAATGTTTGGTCGACTTACCATAGATTCCATTAATCATTGGAATGGCATAGTTTTTGACATACACAATAGTGATTTGAATCACTATATGCACCTTCGGTTGTACTGTGGGAAATGACTTTTTTGCATGGACTAAGCTAGCTCCACCACCCTCACACGTTCGGGCATTAATGCCTTCCCCCTATCCCAGGTCACCTCTGTTAGTTTTTGGGTAAGCCCGTGAGCTATCGACCCTAGGTATACTCTGTTTGAACCCTTGCCCGTTCACTCTACTCACTGTGTGCCTCCATCCATGGCACTTGTGGTGCGTATAGATCCAAATGGTGGCCAAACTCTGTTACTATTCGATAATGCTCGCCAAGATTTGGAAAATGGTGGTTGGATGGTGTTTATACAGAGTTTCGAGGGTTTCAACCTTTCGGTTGCCCAACAATTTTCCCTCACCTTCGACGGATGCAGGGCTAAGGTCAGAGATGTACAGCTTGAGCTTAATGAGGAATTCATGAGTTCAGCTATAGGACTGCCAACTACAGGGCAAAGGTGGTTTAAAAATTCTAAAGTAGATGAGGTGCCATGTCCCCTCCTTTTCACGTCAAGGAAGATTGTTTCTTGTGATAGAGGTATGCCTGTCATTACCCTCAAACCCAGGTGGCACAATCTTTTGATAATTTATAAACAGTTTGTGACCTGTGAAGGTTGGTATGGCTTAGTATTCTTGTATCACCTCCGGTTATTGATGAATTTTACAGGCTATCCCTTAAATATACCACATTACTTCTTGCATAGTCTTTACAATATGTCTAAAAGATTCGAGCGTGAGAAGGCTAATAGCAGCCTTTTCCATCACGGCTTGATTAAATTCATTATCATCCACCATTTGAGCCTTCATGGTGATAGTTGGCAAGCCTTCCTGTCTAGGAATGGCTCTGCCACTCCCAAGTCTGTCCAAGTGGACAAGGTTGTGGTTACAGAGACTATGGTTGGGCCAGCCGTGCCATTTCATATCCTTCTACCCCCTGTAAAACCCCTGGATTGCCCTAACATCAACCTACTCGATACCATAGCCAACCCATGTACCAAAGACAAGAATAAGGCCGTAAAGAAGCATGTGAGGAAGAAAGGCAGAAGCGATTCTACTGTCAACAGTAAAGGGAAGAAAAACGCTCGTTGGATATCAAGATGTGATAGGAACAAACCCAAGAAAAACGTTGACCAAAATCCCATAGTGTTGAGCGAGGACTCGGACTCCGATATTGAACGATTCCTGACTGAGGAATACCCCTATTCCCATGGCCTATGCTCTAAGGAACCCTATGACTATGTCTCTAACTTACCCCCGTGCCTCAAAAACGACCCAAACTACCCGGGAATCAAGCTTCACAAGGAAACCCTTGGTAACTTGAACAAACCCTCGCCTGTGATATCAAAGCCTGAGCAACCATCATGTATCCAATGCAATTCTTGGCTAGAGTGTTATTACACTGACATTCCCCTGTTGCAATCAAATATCAAATCGTTAGAGGAACGGGTGACAGTGCTGGCGAAGGAGAACGACAGGTTACAAGCCAGTGAGAAGAAACAAAAAACCACCGGTTCAATTGTCTTCAGGAATGTTGAAGCAACAACGGCTTTTGTCAATTCAAAATTATCATGACCGAGTTGCCCAGGTATGTGTTTTGACATCGATTTCTCTTTATGAGTTCTCTTGAATTAATATAACGGATTGGGTTTTTCTTTCAATTAGCTCTGTTCGTTTTAATACATTCAAAATGATTCTGTTATAGTTTGATCATAAAAAATGATTTTGTTGTGGATCCTGTACAGTAGATTCATTTTTCTAAAATTAAATGTATATATGATTTGGTTATGCGATTTTATTGTGCTCAAATTGGTATAAGCAATTGATTTGTTTTTTATTCTATTTGGCTTGCTTTTAAAACAATCCCGTTGACTTCGATTATCCGAATAACAAGTCTGTTTCCTTTTGAATAAACATTCTCGTTTGGATTTTGATTACATTCGACCTGTGCAAAAGATCTATTTGCTAAAATCGTGTAGTTGTGTTGATTGATATGATTTTGCATAGTGATTGTGTCGGCCCCAAACAGTTTTAGATCGTTTCTATTTGATTTGATTTGCAAACAATTGTTGCGTGCCACAATTAGTATGATGGTTTGTATATGTTTGATATAGTTCTATTAATTTGAAAAATGACCCTGTTGATTTCGTTTTGATTCGAAAACGATTTTGTTAATGGCTGAGGTGACATAAACTATTGCTTGAATGATTTGTTTAACTGGTTACAGTTTGTGCCGATCGAAATTGGTTCATGAAAATGATTTCATTGCTGTCGAATTATCTAAGCGATTCTGTTTACCCTGAATTGGTAATAACAAATGTTGAACAGAGTGCATGTATCTCTGTTTCCATTCGTTTTGACCACGATTTCGTTTGCTTCGATTTGCATACAAGTTTTGATTTGTTGTGGTATGAATTACTCACTTCGTTTGGAATTAGTTTTGGTTTCATAAGTCAAATATAATTCTGTTATGTTTTGGATTGATTAAAATCGATTCTGTGCTCAAATTAGACCAGCTATAGAATCGCAAGATTCTGTAGCTAGTCTTAAAAATTAGATTTTTGTCAATTTTATCAATAAAATATCCTCTAAACTTGTCTATTCTTGTCCTCTTTCAGGTGCATACGAATTACAATGATCAATTGGGCATGTTGTGGAAGTTTAGGAGATACTTTGGATATGGTTTTGTTTTAGGTTGTTAGCTTGAGTCAAAAATAGAGACTTGGGATATTATCCCCAGATTTTTTGAAAACTGTTTTGATAATTCCCACAGGGATGTTTTACCCTGTGCGAGGTCTTTAAATACTTGTTATTTTTTGTAATGGACCAATCATCATCCCTGTTGGGAGAACCATACTGTGGATTTATAACAATACAGACTGAGATGAAAGTTGATGTCTTGTAACAACTTTCACTTTCAATATATCAAACTTTTGTTTCAAGTTTTCTCCATATCAGTTTGCAATTAATTATCGACTACTTTAGCTATCATGATTCATTGCATATTGATGTGATTTGGTTTATGTGTTATCCATATCTAATTTATCTTATTTAAAATAAAAAGTACAATGATTACTCCATTTCAATTTAATGAATACATGTTTATCTTTTTCGTTAATTGAACTGTTCTGTACAAATCTTGCACATGGATTTATCTAACTGTGATGATTTGTAAATTATAAGATTGTTGTAATTTTTTATGTCTTGTTTGTCCTATTATTTATATTTGAAGAGCACAGCTGATTCCTATTTACGAGAAGCTTATGAAGAATCCGGTGCGGGTTTCCTCCCTCCGAACAACTAAAACAACTATTGCATACATGACAAACCTGAAGCGTTACTTCAGGTCAGCTTGCTATTTGTTATTCGATAGTTAATTTATTAGTGTCATATAAGTAGTTTAGATAGATATATGTATAGTCCAGATTTATAGTTAGAGTTATTATTTTAGTTGATTAGCTTAGATAGTTTTTATTTAATTTCTTTCTCATAAAATTATAAAAATAAAAAAGAAATAGTTTCCCTGTCTTAGGACAGTTTACAAATGATTTTTGCAGATTTTCATTTAAATCTGTAATCTGTAAATATTGTATATTTGTAATTGAATCTGATTCTGTTGATAATTGAACATTTAATTTTATAGAATCATAGTTGTATGATTTAGGTAATAGATTGTATATATGTAGTTTAGATTTGTTTATTAGTTTGTTTTAATTATTGTTTTCATTTAGATTAGTTTCTTAGTGTAGTTTTCTTTCGTTTTCTTAGGACTTAGATCGGCCAACGGAGACGCTAAACCCATCAGGGTGGGTCATCCCAAACTACTTGGGTTATTTAGACAACCCCAGACCGGATTCACTCTTCCAGTTGGCGAGCGTTCAATTTCACCCGTCAACAAATGGCGCTAGATGGAGGGCCTGAAATTTATTAATGGCATGAGGCAGTCGTAAGACTCCTCCACCACCTAATCACTCACCTATAGTAACAAGAAGTCATTCAAACGATAACATTCCCCATCAAACAACAACCACATCAAACGACGATCCTACGATCACAGTTGAGCCAGCAACCCCAAATCCTACAGGTGGTGACATACAAGAGATTGTCCGCCAATCTCTCATAAGAACACATACTGCCTTAGCCCATTTGAGGCAACCAAATCGACCTTTGGACCAACCTTTATATTTCTTTGACATCAGAGAACAACTCAGAGGCACTAACCTCACTGTCAACCCTACAGATCCAATCCTCACTCCTGTTGCAGGAGGATCTGGAATACCTCCCTCACCACCTCCATCATCTCCTTCTTCTTCGGGAGAAGACTCCTTTGATGAAGGCAGTTCCCCTTCGCAGCCTTCCACACCGCTTACACCAATGGCCAACCAGAACAATCCTGCCAGACCTTGGCTCGACCAGGATGTAGTAGCCGTAACTGGTGCACAACATCCCTTACCCAAACATCTGGAGAAGTGGCTTCCCAAGTTTGACCCTGACTCTAAACAGATCGCAGAAGGCCACATTAGAATTTTTATGTTAGCTATTAGACTCCACAATGTCAAGCATGAAGACGTAGTCTGTAGGTTTTTCCCCTACACTTTCGAGGGCAATGCATCTACTTGGTACTTTGCCCAGCAACCCCATACCATCGTGTCTTGGAAAAAGTTTGAGTCATGCTTTTTGGAAAAGTTCAGAGACGAGAAGTCATCGGAAGTCCTGGTTATGGAGCTTTCTAGCTTAAAAATGAACCCAAAAGAGAAAATTAAAGACTTTAATCAAATATTATTAACACTTAAGAACCGAATCCCTACGGATTCCATGCCTGCTGAGAATCTTATCATAGCATACTATACTAAAACCTTGCATCAAGGTATAGCCATTTGGGTTAAACGATCTAAGAAAGCCACATTGTTAGAGGCCTTCGAGGAGGCCAGCTATATTGAAAAAGACATACTTAGTCTAAAAGACACTACTAGCAACGAAACAAAAACTAGCTCTTCTTCCAAAAAGAAGATTGAAATCCTCCCTAGACCTGCTCAAAGTAAAGCACAACCTGAAAGTTATGATTTAGAAAACTTAACTAAAGTCGTTGAAAAACTATCAAATCAAGTCATAGATTTGAAAAGGACGACTGAAGAAGCTTCCTCGAGCAAAGGGCCCTACAAACCCCCGTTCAGGAAGCCTTTTCCAACCAACCAACCTAATCCTACTACTGAGGGCCTAAATATAGAAAGTCTGCAATATGCCCTTCAAACAATTCTAGAAGCCCAGGATAACTTGATGCCTCCTGAGATTCCTAAGGAGGTTGTCGAACAAGAGACAGTTCAATAAGAAGAGTCTTCTCCAAACATTTTTGGGCACTTCTCGGATAGTATCTTTCAAGCTAACTTCGAGACAGTACATCCCTACAATACTAGGAGTAAGACAACAAACAAACCTTCTTCTGAAAACACTACGACTTTACCTCCAAAGAAGTCTAAACCAGCTGAGACTAAATAGAGTCATGTGAACCCCAACTTAGATTATGATTTAGTTGAAGATCTTAAAATGTTAAGGGCTAACATTTCCATTTATGAGTTATTAAAATTTCCATTTTTGTTACAAAAGATGTTACAGAATATCGCAGAGAATGGCAAAAATGAAAATTCAAGCAGTAACAAGGTTGTTCAGAACAAAGATCCTCAGAAGAATTCCACTAAGAATAATCCTGATCCTCATGATAAAGGAAGCCTTCTTGTAAATAATGTAAATAATGTAAATAATGTAGATAAAGTATCTATAGAAACTGCGAGTAAAAAGCCACAAACTACCACCCTTAGTACTCGCTGAAATGTACCTCCATTTTTGTTAACCTTCGAAATCTTTAATAGAAACGTGCATAATTGTATGGTAGACTCAGGAGCATCATCCAATGTGATGCCATGGTCTGTATGTCAGAAGATTAATGCTAAGGTTGAACCATCCACTTTAAAAATCATCCAACTTGATCTAACTAGTGTTAAAGTAGTAGGCGAATTAAGGAATGTGCTTATAAGATTATCGTCTAACCCCAAGGTTCATCAAGTTATTGATATTATTGTTGTGGATATTCCATAAGTGTATGGTCTATTTTTAAGCAGGGACTGGTCGGAGAAGCTACACGGCTATTTCACCACAGATTGGTCTCACCTATGGATTCCAGAGAATGGCAAGCCCAAAAAAATCAAGGTAAATCGTGAACGCTACCTTAAGTTCACGGTCACAGATTTGAATGATCCCAACGAACCATTTACACCCTCTGCTGATTCACCCGAAATACAAGGGATGGATACCTTTTTCAGCAATTTCATGGCCGAGACTTCATCTGTCACCAACCCAGAACAACAATCCGAGATTGTAGCATATGTGCAGCCAACAGCTTCTACACAATGGTCTCATGTACCCGATAAAAATCAAATTTGGTCTCTTTATTTTGACGGGTCAAAGTCCAAAGAAGGAGCTAGTGCAGGCTGCGTTATTATCGACCCGACAGGTAACAAAACATTGATTGCATGTAGGCTAGAATTTGAATGTACTAATAACACAACAAAATATGAGGCTTTACTGCAGGGCCTCAGAAAAGCTTTAGATATGAACATTCAAAATTTGGCTATCTTTGGCGATTCCAAAATCGTGGTTAGATAGGTAAGAGATTCTATCCACTGTCTGTCTCCACATCTTAAAAGCTACCAATCCGAGGTATGGAATTTAATGAATAAATTTTCCTCTTTCAATATAAATTCTATTCCTAGATTGAATAATTCTGAAGCTGATCTATTAGCTAACGTAGATTCTAAACTCTTTCCTGCAAAAGGCTTGTCCCCAGATGCATTCTCCGTCGAACTGTTGTTTAGGCCATCCGTTCCCGACAACATCATGAATTGGAGAGCCGTCGACAACGATCAACATATTATTAGCTTCTTGCATATGGAAGAAACTTTTCAAGGCGTGGTGATAGATGAATGCACTCACGACGACAATTTGCGTGATTTCACGGTAATACCAGATCCGAGAACTCCTGAATCTTCATCGGGCATGGTAAATTCGATCGCTAAGTCTGTAGTTAGATTAGAGAAATTTTACGATCTTCAAGATAAATTCAAAAAATCGATCAACTGTAAAACCAATAGTTCCTCGTTATCATATGAAAAAGTAAACTTAGGAACCAATGACAATCCGCAGTGAATTAATTTAGGGGTTGGGTGTTATGAACAAGAAAAAGCTACATTTATTAAATTGTTTAAAGAATTTAAAGATGTTTTTGCGTGGACGTATGATGACCTTAAAACTTTCAACCCTAACATCATACAACACATCATTCCTATGAAACCCCAAACCTTACCCTTTCAACAGAAATTAATAAAAATGCACCCTAAGCTCGAACCGACCGTCAAAAAAGAATTAAATAAACTCTTGAATGCTAAGAAAATTTTCCCAGTTAGGCACACTCAATGGGTTTCTAACCTTGTCCCTGTCCGGAAGAAAAGTGGGGAAATCTGACTATGCGTCGATTTCTGAAACCTTAATAGAGTGTCTGATAAAGACAACCATCCTGTCCCACCTATGGAACAGATCCTTCAACAGGTATTTGGTTCTGAAAGACTATCCTTATTGGACGGTTTTTCGGGGTATAACCAAGTCCTGATGTCTCCTCCAGACCAACTTAAAACTACCTTCCGCACTCCATGGGGCACCTACGCTTATCGAAAAATGCTCTTTGGACTGATTAATGTTGGTGCCACTTTTCAGAGAGCGATGGACATTGCTTTCCAAGGCTTAATCAATCAATCCATCATAGTTTACTTAGATGATGTTACTGTCTTTTCTAAAAAGAAAACTGATCATCTAGCTCATTTAAGAGTCGTTCTACAGTGATGTTGTAAATACGACATTTCCTTGAATCCTAAAAAATCCATCTTTGCAGTAGAACAGAGTAAACTCTTAGGATTTATTGTGTCAAGCAAAGGGATGATTATCAACCCCGAAAGGACTCAAGTCATCTCGAAACTTCCCCCTCCTACATCCAAAAATTCTATGCAGTCTTTCTTAGGCCAGATAAACTTCGTGAGGAGATTCGTCCCCAGCTTCTTCGAAATGGTCAGACCTTTACAGAATTTAATTAATAAAGATGCACAATATCATTGGGGACCCTTAGAAAACCAATCTTTTAATGCAATAAAAAAGGCCATAATAGACGCTCCTTCTCTCATGAGCCCCGACTTTTCCCAAGACTTCACACTCTACACTTTTGCTTCTGACCGCTCCTACGCTGCCGTCCTTGCTCAAAAGAACGTTGAAAACAATGAAGTACCTATTGCCTTTATGAGCTCTGCTTTCAAAGGCGCGGAACTTAATTACCCAGTGATAGATTAGCAAGCCTACGCTGTTTTCAAAGCAGTCAAGCACTTCCGGTCTTATCTTTTGAAATCCAGGACGAAGATTATTGTCCCTTATCCAACCGTCAGGAACCTCTTAGTGCAGAAAGAACTAGGTGAAAAGAGGGCTAACTGGGTTACCTTCTTGTAGGAGTATGACATAGAAATTAACCCAGCTCAAATAGTGAGAGTCCAAGGGTTATGCAATTTAGTTGCTGATTCAGCAGCAGGACAACAAGATGAAAATGATAGGTCAAACCTAGGACAACACGATCACAATGCAATCTATTGTGCACAAAACTCTATCAGTCCCTAGTATGATGATATGAAATTCTATCTTGAACATGGGTCAGCCCCCCGTCACCTAGATCCCACTAAAAGAAGAGCATTAAGATTAAGGTCTGCCTCCTTTCATTTGGTTAATGGTATTCTATTTCATCAAAATTTTGATGGCATACTGATGCGCTGTCTTGAGAAAGACGAAGCAGAAAAAGTTTTACTAGAGTTGCATGCAGAAGAAGCTGGTGGGAATTTTGGTGGAGACACCACTGCCCATAAAGTTTTGAGAGCCAGTTATTACTGGCCCACACTTTTTAGAGACTCCCATGCCTTGTGTCACAAGTGTATCATTTGTTAAAAAGCATCAGGGTGGTTATAGAAACCAACCTTTCCTTTGCAGCCCGTGTCAGTAGAATCTCCTTTTTCAGCAGTGGGGCCTTGATATTATAGGCCCAATCGATCTGCCATCCTCACAACAACATAAGTTTATCATAACAGCCATAGATTACTTTACCCAGTGGTCTGAAGCTGTCGCATTAAGAACTGTAAATACCAGTCAGGTGATTGCCTTTTTAAATTCAAATATTGTTACTCGTTTTGGTATCCCTGACTGCTTAGTATTCAATAACGCTTTTTTACTTTTCCTCTCTTGAGATGAGCGAGTTCGCTTTGGAGAAAGGAATTAAATTGAAGTATTCTACTAGTTATTACCCCCAGGGAAATGGATTGGTAGAGTCAACAAATAAGAATCTGATTAAAATCATCAAGAGAATGGTGGCTGAAAATAAAAAAAACTGGCACAATGCACTGTTAAACGCAATCTGGGCTGATAGGGTAACACCAAAAACTATTCTAGGTAACTCCCCCTTTTTTATTATTTATCGCAGAGAAGCAATTCTGCCACCACACATTCTTCTTCCCTCACTACAGATATCTTAGAAAATTCAAGAAGAAGACTGTCCCCCTTTGGAAAACCAAATTAACGCCTTAATGAAACTAGAAGAGGTAAGAGCCCAAGCTAAACGTAAGTTAGATCAGCATCAACTGGTGGTCAAAAGCTAGTTCGATTCTAACTCTGCCTCTGATAGGAACTTTGAAGTACGTGACCTTGTCTTGAAATGGGACAAACTGCATGAGGGGAAGGGAGAGCACACGAAATTTCAGAAATTATGGCTTGGACCATTTTTAATTGCTGAGAAATTGGGTCCCAGCTCTTTCCGATTGCAGAATCTAGAGGGATAGCCTGACACCTATCCGGTGAATGGCCAAGCTCTAAAAAGATATTTCGCTTGATGACAACCTTTTGTATACTATGTACATATTTTTCTTTTGTTTGCTTTTCTTTTACTGTTTTGGTTTTGATTTTTCCTTTGCACTTATCAATTTTGTTTTTGGAAATACACATACCTGAATTTTGAAACTATTTAGACAAAGAAAATAGAAAATTCTTTCACAGAAATGACTGCTGAAAAATTGTGTAAACATCAATTATATACTTCTAAAATTTACATCTGTGTTGAAAAAATTGTTGTTTGAAAGAAGTTAACTAATTTCGATCTCTGAGTAAAGCCTGTCACGATCATCCATTATCTTTTTACGCTGTCCCTGTTCCTTAAAGGAACGACTCATAAAGATGTCTCCCTACCTTAGAAAGTTGGTTCTATGAATAGACCATCTCTGGATCTTAATGAAGGACAGTTCTAAAAAATTCTGTTGAGGTCTGTAAAAAATATGTTAAAATATCATAATTTTCAGCGTCACCCCGCTCAACTATATATCTTTAAAAACAAATTAAATCATTAAAAGAGTTGTGGGAAGTGCTTGTAAACCCATCGAGATGCTGAACAGGTTTGCTGGCAGTGGGTAAATGCATGCATGACGCCAAGACAACTTCGCCGGGGTACTGAACAGGCTTCCTGGCAGCAAAGCAATGTTGGGTATATGAAAATTCGTAAATAATAAACCTCTTAGCCTTAACATGTCCTTTATTCTTATCTAGAACTTCTTGACAGGATACATATATCAGAGTGGGTTAAATGGAAACCATGTCGAGGCTATGGACGCCTGCTGGCAGCAGTGGTTTTGTCAACAGTATTGGAGATTTTATCTTTAATATCGTGGCTTGCTTATCTTAAGACTGTTATCAGTTTTCATCCTTTAAACACTGCTGGAATATTTGATCATTGATGATGTTTAAACAATTTTCTGGTTATTTCTGTTGGAATTATTCTTGTTATCCTAATCTGAATTTGTTCTTCTGGCAGAGATAACTGCTTCTACCAGTGTGTCACCATTGTTGGAAACCAATTCACTTTTTTATACTATCCTTATAAGCTGCCTACACCAGTGCTTTGCGAACCTTGATTTTCATAGCAATCTTTGGAATAAAACAACACTGCTATTTTTGTGCAATTTGCACACCTTCCGTTGTTCTCGTTTTCACATCTGCAAGCGTGAAAACTTTGATTTCAAAGTCACATTTAAATCGTCACTAGTCACTCTTGTCTATGTGTTCATTGTGTTTCTAATTTAATTATAGTTGCACAATTGGCGAGGCTCCAAGATCTTTACTGATTTGGCATACTTTAATTGTTAATATGACTTCGTTTTTACAAGACTGTGATGATTTTCTTATGATCGAGTTTTTGATACATTGGTGTGTTGATATTCTATGTTCTTTCATCGATTGCCTTGACACATTGTTTCATGAAAACACATTCACGTTGTGGTCAGAACCTTGGTGTAATCTTGTCATACAACATTTGATATGATCGAACCCTTGGTGTTGATTTCGAATCATTGTTTTGGTTTTAAAACTATGCTAAAACTATTGCTTGCACAAATGTTTGGTCGACTTACCATAGATTTCATTAATCATTGGAATGGCATAGTTTTTGACATATGCAATAGTGATTTGAATCACTATATGCGCCGTCGGTTGTACTATGGGAAATGACTGTTTTGCATGGGCTGAGCTAGCTCCACCACCCTCGCACGTTCGGGCATTAATGCCTTCCCCCTATCCCGGGTCGCCTCTGTTAGTTTTCGTGTAAGCCCGTGAGCTATCGACCCTGCGTATACTCTGTTCGAACCCTTGCCCGTTCACTCTACTCACTATGTGCCTCCATCCATGGCACCTGTGGTGCGTATAGAGCCAAATGGTGGCCAAACTTTGTTACTATTCAATAATGCTTGCCAAGATTTGGAAAATGGTGGCTGGCTGGTGTTTATACAGAGGTTCGAGGGTTTCAACCTTTCGGTTGCCCAACAATTCTCCCTCACCTTCGATGGATGCAGGGCTAAGGTAGGAGACATACAGCTTGAGCTTAATGAGGAATTCATGAGTTTAGCTATAGGACTACCAGATACAGGGCAAAGGTGGTTTAAAAATTCTAAAGCAAACGAGGTGTCGTGGCCCCTCCTTTTCACGTCAAGGAAGATTGTTTCCTGTGATAGAGGTATGCCTATCACTACCCTCAAACCCAAGTGGCACGATCTTTTGATAATTGTTAAATAGTTTATGACCTGTTGTGGTTACAGAGACTATGGTTGGGCCAGCCGTGCCATTTCATATCCTTCTACCCCCTTTCAAACCCCCGGATTTCCCTGACATCGACCTACTCAATACCATAGCCAACCCATGTACCAAAGACAAGACTAAGTCCGTAAAGAATCCTATGAGGAAGAAAGGCAGAAGCGATTCTACTGTCAATAGTAAAGGGAAGAAAAATGCTCAATGGATATCGAGATGTGCTAGGAACAAACCCAAGCAAAACATCGACCAAAAGCCCATAGTGTTGAGCGAGGACTCAGACTCCGATATTGAACGATTCCTGACTAAGGAATACCCCTATTCTCATGGCCTATTCTCTAAGGAACCCTATGACTATGTCTCTAACTTACCCCTGTGCCTCAGAAACGACCCAAACTACCCAGGAATCAAGCTACACAAGGAAACCCCTGGTAACTTGAACAAACCCTCGCCTATGATATCAAAGCCCGAGCAACCATCATGTATCCAATGCAATTCTTGGATAGAATGTTATTACACCGACGTTCCCCTGTTGCAATCAAAGATCAAATCATTAGAGGAACGGGTGACAGTGCTAGCAAAGGAGAACTACAGGTTACAAGCCAGTGAGAAGAANCAGCAATGGATTTTGTCAATTCAAAATTATCATGACCAAGTTGCCCAGGTATGTGTTTTGACATCGACTTCGCTTTATGAGTTTGCTTGAATTAATATAATGGATTGGGTTTTGCTTTCAATTAGCTCTATTCGTTTTAATACATTCGAAATGATTCTGTTATAGTTTGATCATAAAAAATGATTTTGTTGTGGATCCTGTACAGTAGATTCATTTTGCTAAAATTAAATGTAGATATGATTTGATTATGCGATTTTATTCTGCTCAGAATGGTATAAGCAATTGATTTGTTTTTTATTCTATTTGGCTTGGTTTTAAAACAATCCTGTTGACTTCGATTATCCGAATAACAAGTCTGTTTCATTTTGAATAAATATTCTCATTTGGATTTTGATTACATTTGACCTGTGCAAAAGATCTATTTGCTAAAATCATGTAGTTGTGTTGATTGATATGATTTTGCATAATGATTGTGTCGGCCCCAAACCATTTCAGATCGTTTCTGTTTGTCTTGATTTGCAAACGATTGTTGTGTTCCACGATTAGTATGATCGTTTGTATATGTTTGATATAGTTCTATTAATTTGAAAACCGACCCTGTTGATTTCGTTTTGATTCGAAAATGATTTTTTTAATGGCTGAGGCAACATAAACTATTGCATGAATGATTTGTTTAACTGGTTACAGTTTGTGCCGATGGAAATTGGTTCATGAAAATGATTTCATTGCTGTCGAATTATCTAAGCGATTCTGTTTACCCCGAATTGGTAATAACAAATGTTGAACAGAGTGCATGTATCTCTGTTTCCATTCGTTTTGACCACGATTTCGTTTGTTTCGATTTGCATACAAGTTTTGATTTGTTGTGGTATGAATTACTCGCTTCGTTTGGAATTAGTTTTGGTTTAATAAGTCGAATATAATTCTATTAAGTTTTGGATTGATTAAAATCAATTCTGTGCTCAAATTAGACCAGCTACAGAATCGCAAGATTCTGTAGCTAGTCTTAAAAATTAGATTTTTGTCAATTTTATCAATAAAATATCCTTTAAACTTGTCTATTCTTGTCTTCTTTCAGGTGCATATGAATTACAATGATCAATTGGGCATGTTGTGGCAGTTTAGGAGATACTTTGGATATGGTTTTGTTTTAGGTTGTTAGCTTGAGTCAGAAATAGAGACTTGGGATATTATCCCCAGATTTTTTGTAAACTATTTTGATAATTCCCACAGGGATGTTTTACCTTGTGGGATGATCAAAATCTGGACTAGGGGTCAAATTTTAGCTCAAAAATCAAAGTTCTCGGAATTTAATCAAAACGAACGAGAGAGTAGCCCTCATCGTCATGAACCCAACGTAACTCGTTTCATCTCAAACAGACATCAGGAGCGAGAGATATCGCGATTTGTTCGAATCGTCAAACAGGTAAAAAAAAGGATGCTGACTGTACAGTCCGTACAATCCATACAAGCTGACATGGCGGGGCCATACGACCATACGCTGATGTGGCATGTGATGATGTGGCAGATTATGATTGGTAGATGTGGACGAATCAGTTTATTGCATGTGGCATCTTATGGTCAAATGGTATGGTGCCATGTGGCACCTCGGTATTAGTTATTGGTTTGTTTGTCAAAATATATTGGAGTCCGTGGGGTTCGACCCCCGGACCTCCCCACCGCATAGAGCCTTCACAAAGTCTGCTCGACCAATGGACCACCAGTTACGACTTGTTATGTATGTGAGTTAATATGTATTTAAATTTACATATTGTAATGTTTAGCGGGGGGGTCGGGCCGGGGCTTAGCCCCGACTCGCGGTCATATCGTTTATTACATGTGACCATATATAAATATATTGCGCGGGAGTTGTGTTGCAACGAATCCAGCCTCGGTCACATTTGCATAACCTCTGTGGAATGACATGGGATTTGTGTTTAAGCCCTGGTTCTATTGTATATGTTATATGACCATTTGCTACATGGAAAGGTGCGTGGGTGGTTTCAAAACGGTTAACGGTTTAGCCCTTTTTGCCAATGCACAAGGTCATATGACCTCCACTTGCCCAGGTGTTAGGCGATTAAGGGCTGGCGCACCCATAACCATCCTACAGTTTGGACCGTTTTTTGATTATGCGCGGTGTTGGGTTTAAACATGCATTTTGGAGCGTGTTCTTGGTTCAAGCACACAAAGGTGTGTTTTGGCGAACCAGAGCCAGCAAGCTTGAAGGAAGAGGATGGTAGGAGGCCTATCTTTCTCATTTTTTGGCCGATTGAGGTGCCGTAAAAGCCCAGCTAGGGTTTTTTGGACATCCTGAATCCATTGGCACTATTATCAAGGCCATTTGAAGACTTATTTTGCAGGTTTTTAACCATTGAAGTTTCAGCAAGCTTTAGGGAGCTTGAAGCCCTCATTGTTTGAGGATATGTTTTGGTGAGTCCAAGTTTGTTTTCTGTGACTGAATAGTCATTTTTGACTAATTGTTATGCTCTGAACACATTGGGATAGGTTTCAGAGGCTTTTGAGGACTTTTACAGGTGTTTTTTCCAAAGAGAAGCTCAGTGAATCTTATGGCCACATGTAGAAGAGGTCATGCCCGGATGAGCCATGATCCGTTTTCAGAGTTTTATTAGTCATTTTTGGGGTTTTTATGTGTTCTGATCCCAATGGTATAGTCTATTTTTCCATTGGAGTTGAGCAGTAGCTTGTAAAATAAATTTTGATAAATTAATCCCAGAGAGCCAAGTCCATTGATGGAGGCTCAAGGAGATGTAGTCTAGAGGGGGGTGAACTCCTTTATCATGTTGTTATTGTTGTGAGTTTGATGGTTTATTTGCTGCAAGTTATGTTGCTGTGTATTTATTTAAAGAACATATTTAACCATTTAAAAGAACATTTTCTCACACATGAACATTTAAAGGAAGAAGCATGAACTTGACACATAATCTATCTTGCATATTTTAACACATGAAGCAAGGTCCTGTAAAGTTTATTTTTAATGAAGTAGAGGGTGCTTGCATAGCATAACAAGTCAGCCTTCTATTTTCAGATTAGGTGGTATCAGAGCATAGTTTGTTTTGCTCATGTGTTTGCCATTGATAGCTTGAGATTTAGCTATTGGTTTTTGTGCAAGTTTTGTGTTGAAGTTTGATATCTTGCAAGGATGGA
>JASDQU010374001.1:16680-32940 GCA_032191745.1 Picea mariana | reverse complement strand
TTAAAGAACATATTTAACCATTTAAAAGAACATTTTCTCACACATGAACATTTAAAGGAAGAAGCATGAACTTAACACATAATCTATCTTGCATATTTTAACACATGAAGCAAGGTCCTGTAAAGTTTATTTTTAATGAAGTAGAGGGTGCTTGCATAGCATAACAAGTCAACCTTCTATTTTCAGATCATGGGAGGTCTTTAAATACTTGTTATTTTTTGTAATGGACCAATCATCATCACTGTTGGGAGAACCAGACTATGGATTTATAATAATACAGACTGAGATGAAAGTTGATGTCTTGTAACAACTTTCGCTTTCAATATATCAAAATTTTGTTTCAAGTTTTCTCCATATCAGTTTGCAATTAATTATCGACTACTTTAGCTATCATGATTCATTGCATATTGATGTGATTTGGTTTATGTGTTATCCATATCTGATCTCTCTTATTTAAAATAAAAAGTACAACAATTACTCCGTTTCAATTTAATGAATACAGGTTTATCTTTTTCGTTAATTGAACTGTTCTGTACAAATCTTGCACAGGGATTTATCTAACTGCGATGATTTGTAAATTATAATATTGTTGTAATTTTTTATGTCTTGTTTGTCCTGTTATTTATATTTGAAGAGCACAGTTGCTTCCTGTTTACGAGAAACTTATGAAGAATCTGGTGCGTGTTTCCTCCCTCCAAACAACTAAAACAACTATTGCATACAGGACAAACCTGAAGCATTACTTCAGGTCAGTTTGTTATTTGTTATTCTATAGTTAATTTATTAGTGTCATATAAGTAGTTTAAATAGATATATGTATAGTTCAGATTTATAGTTAGAGTTATTATTTTAGTTGATTAGCTTAGATAGTTTTTATTTAATTTCTTTCTCATAAAATTATAAAAATCAAAAAACAATAGTTTCGCTGTCTTAGGACAATTTACAAATGATTTTTGCAAGTTTTCATTTAAATCTGTAATCTATAAATATTGTATATTTGTAATTGAATCTGATTCTGTTGATAATTGAACATTTAATTTTATAGAATCATAGTTGTATGATTTAGGTAATAGATTGTATTTATGTAGTTTAGATTTGTTTATTAGTTTGTTTTAATTATTGTTGTCATTTAGATTAGTTTCTTAGTGTAGTTTTCTTTCATTTTCTTAGGACTTAGATCAGACAACGGAGCCGCTAAACTCGTCAGGGTGGGTCATCCCAAACAGCTTGGGTTATTTAGACAACCCCGGACCAGATTCACTCTTCCAGTTAGCGAGCGTTCAATTTTGCCCTTCAACAAGATCCTTAGCCTGAGTCTGGGATTTTTGTTGTGTCAATGGGTATTTAAAATGCAGCAATAATGATTTTATGAATATTTTCCTATGTTGCATGTCTACTATAGGTTATTTCAACTTCCCTTTCAATCTCTTGAAATTCTGGTCAATTTCCCAAACCGACTCTCCTAGATTCTAATTGATTTCTATCATCTCATTCATATATTTATCTTCTAAACTTGGCCATTGGAATTCATTGATTAGTTCCTTCTTTACATATGCAACGGTTGTAGGTGCTCCTTGTGGGCTGTTTACTACGAGGCTCATAAACCAGTCCAGTGCATGGTTTTTTAATGTAATTGCTAGTTGTGAGACTTTTTTTTATCTTCATCCATAAATTTTTTAGCTGCCCAATTTTTTTCACAAATAAATAGATGTTTCTGTGGGTCCTTCGATCCTTCTCCATGAAATTATGGTAACTGAAGAATCATATTTTCTCATTCCATTCTAAAGTTTGTTGTACTACCTTGACGAAGTGCAGATAACTCACTACTACTAGTTGAACTCGTACTTCTACTTGAATTTCCACTGGTCCCTTGTCCTATTGGACTCCTTCTGCCAATACTTATTGATTGTCTAAAAGGTTTCGTCTTTTCTAATGTGTTAGTCGCACAAGGGGTTGTGGGTTCCACACTAATTATGATCTGGAATGAAGATTCTTCTTCTGTGTCGAACCCTTGACCTCTATTTTTTCTCTCATATGTGGTGTGCATGATTTCCTCCATCTTATTTATAGCATGGAGATCATATACCTCTTCTTCATCACTTTCCAAGCCTTCTCACTAAACTACTTCCATCTTTTTCCTATTAATCTTATATTGGTAGAGTCTTTCGCTACACGTCGTTCCCTCTTTGTCCATTATTTCCTTGATATGTTCTTCATCCATCATAATGGGGTCCATTTATTTCTTCTTCTTACCTCTATCCATATCCCTCTCCATATCTCATATCTTCCTTAATGTTTCCCCTAGTCTCCCCATACGTGCAGAGTTATTTAGGTGTTAGACTCCATTGTCATCATTCCTTTATCATGCAACAAAATATTGATTGATGTATAGAGCGATATAATATACCTTTCTATTGGACCCTTCAAAAAATTATGCTTTGCAGTAGTATATGATTTTGTAGTATCGACTACAAACTCAGTACTGAATCCTGAAATAATCCTATCAAGCCATAAATCGACTCTGCGTGTGAATTTTCTGTTGACTTTTTGTAGATGTGCAATATTTTTAGTAGGCCACTCTACTGGTATTATTCGATTAGTTGGGTTATCATATTTTAATCTCTGTATTCACTCCTGTAGCAAATGTAGAAATTCATAGAAAAATTCCTCATGAAGATCGGTAAATACATATCTTTCCAAGTATTGGCGCAGTGTATACTTAGGATTTCTATTGTATTTTTGTGCAAACTCTAGATCTTTTGTTTCCAACCATCGTTGAATGTCATGTTTAGTTGGGTTCCATGGTCGGAACATCTCCTTATAATACTGCATTATATTCACTGTCTTTCTTAGCAAGTCCCTTCCAATCTATTCTTTTGAGTTCCAACCAGAAACATAACCATTTGTTTGATGTAATGGGATGATATGGGTTCTACTTTAGGTTTCCAACAAAACCCTGCAAACCATCAACCCGTCTAGAGACCAGAAGGAAACACTGCACACAGATTACACAATGAAGTCTCACCCGAGATAGCTTATGGATGACTGCAGGACCGAGATGTCTACAATATTTGAAGGGAGGCTATTGGACGCAGACCCAGTCAGGAGAAAAGGTTATTTTTGGGAAGAGAAGCATGAAAGGAAGAAAGGATAGATGGAAGGAAAAGAAGCATGTGCAAGGGAAGCATGTCAGGCGTGCATGCAAGGAAGACCTAAAGATGCTAGGTTTAGGGTTTTTGAAATGTATTGTAATGGATGATGAGCCAAGAATAAAAATAAGTAGTACTTAGAGGAGAGGTGTGGTAGGAGGAGACGACTAGAGAAGAAGAGAGGACGGAAGGAAGAGAGTTGTAAGAAATTCACTCTTCCATAAGTTGGTGATCTAAATAAGTGGTGAGCAAGTCGATCCCAAGGGTTGGATCGCAGGCTAAGGAGCCTAGTGCGATCTAGTCATCCTCACTGGGATTGAGGATCAGTTTGAGAGTGTAAGGTATAAGATTGTAAAAAAGCACGGTGTGACATACTACTAGACCATAATAAAAAGCTTGAGATCCAGATCTTTGTGGACGAAGCCGAGGAGGGGGTGAACCACGATAACACCTATGTTATGTGATTGAATGTATGTGTCTCTATTATTGTTAAGTGTTGAATGTTAGATGAATGAATTGACTAGTTGGGTCTGATATTTCACATACATGAATATAATGAATTCCCCGATGTTAGAATGAATAAATAAATATTACAAGATACAACCAAAAATCTCCACTCATTCCTAGGTTGCAAACACCTGAGTATTGCATCCACCCATAGAGCTATCTCAGGTGAGACTGCGTAGTACACTCTATGTGTTGTGTTTCCTTCTAGTTTACCAGAGGGGTCGATAGTTTTAGAGGGATTTTGTTGAGATCTTGTTAAATCTGAACCTGGGTCAATATATGATAATAATATAGAATCAAAGTAGATGAATGATAAAGTAAAAAAACTAGATGTGAAAAATCCAACAAATGGTTATGTTTCTAGTTGGTTGGAACATGAGGGGATTGAATGAATGAGATTTGGGGAAGACACATCAAAAGAATGCCAAATCAGATGACAAGATGTTGAGAGAATGAGAATCTAAAAGGGGATGTTGAGACCATGGAATCAAGCGAAGGCAGAAATAAATAGCTGGTTGAAAACAGAGGAGATGGAGTTTACGCAGAAAGATGAAAAAAATGTGAAGTTGACACTGCACAAATATATGGACAAGTACATATTTAACGACTTGCATGAATTATTTTTATGTGATTTCCCGCATGTATTGCAGAAGTGGATATTAAGGTTGAAATAAAACCATACTACAAATCAAATCAGATAGCTAGAGTGGAATCCTATAGAGATCACATAGTTACAACAAGTTGATAATAAATTTACACGTGTAATAGATTTATGGTTAGACAACATTGTTGCAGGATTTATCATAGAATTTGTAGCAGATACAACGAAGTCTTACAATGCAACAGAGCAATATTTCTTGAAGGGACATTGAGGTAGGTATATCATATTGTTATATACTTCTATTAAGATATTACTATATAACAAAGGTGTAATGACAATGGCCTCAGACAACTAAACTTCTATGCATGCATGGGGGAAGGGAGGAATCACTGACAGGAGAAGGAGACATGGAGGGAGAAATCGATAAAGGTAAGAAGGAGGAGGCCTTGGACCCAATCATGATGGAAGAATACCATATCAAGTAGATCATGGAAACAACTGGAAGAACGTGCAGTGGAGTACACTACCAATATAAGATGAACACCAAGAAGAGAGCCGTAGCTGCAAGGGAGGGCTTGGAAAGTGATGAAGAAGAGGTAGAGGATCTCTGGGCTGTGGATCAGATTGAGGAAATCCTACACGTAACATATGAGAGGAACACGAGAGGTCCAAGAGTGGGAATAGAAGGAAACACTCCTATCCATATCAGTGCTAGTGTGGAACCCATAAATCCATGTGCGACTAATACACCAAGAAGAACACCACCATTTAGACAACCGAATTTCGGGAGGAGGAAGACAACATGAAGTACATCTACATAGGGAACAACAACTAGCGGAACCAGTTCAAGAAGCATTATTCAAGTGTCTACACCATGTGGACGTAGTAGTTCAACATTCAGGATGGCAGGACATGATCCCACCATCAAGTTACTAGAATTCAAAGGAGAGGCGTTAGAAGACTCTAAGACGAACTTGTTTATTTGTGAAAATATATGGGAAGAAAAAAAAATCACATATGAAGACACTAGACTTGCGCAGTTATCTA
The DNA here is from genome assembly GCA_032191745.1 of Picea mariana. Lineage (NCBI taxonomy): Eukaryota > Viridiplantae > Streptophyta > Pinopsida > Pinales > Pinaceae > Picea > Picea mariana. Next base: position 27,636 of record JASDQU010374001.1, on the reverse strand, counting down.
TCACACTAAGAGATCGCGCACTAGATTGGTACATGAGATTTGCTACAAATAGTGCACCAACGACAACCATAATGATTGGAGATATAAAAAAGGTATTGATAAATGAATTCCAGAAACCTAGTTCAGAGGATCAATACATGAATGAGATGATAGAGCTAAGACAGAAACTAGAAGAATATATATGGGAGATTGACCATAGATTCAAACAATTGAAGGGGAAGATAAAGTATGTCATGAAATATATGCAACATAGGCATTTGTTTGTCAATTCACTGCTACCACACTTGAAATACCCTTTGCGACAATAGAAGTTTCAAACCCAAGCAAAGGCTCTGCATGCATCCCTATAACTAGAAGAGAACTAGTATCAAAATACAGATCTAGCCATAAAGGAGCTGAAGGAGGATCTGAAGAACTTAACATTCCAGCTAAGCCAGAACAAAGGTAAGGACAAAAGAGAAGTTGTTTAGTGTGCCACATGTAGGACAAAAGAAAAACATAAGAATGAATGTCCAACATTCGTGCAGTACATGGAAGAAAGAATGCCAAACCCGTTGCCAACAGGAGGACTATGGTGTGAGATCTGTAAGAAACAGGGACATGATCCATATCACTTCCCAATGATGCATAAATACCATATAGTACGTAAGAGTTCATATTGAAACTTTTGCAAGTCAGTGGCCATGATGACAAGGATTGTAGGACCATGGACCTGATGAGGGAAAGAACATCACATGCTTACAGGGTGCAGGAAGAAATCATGACCGGGCAAGTTGCACCACATTTTTACCAAGTACCAGCCCCGTATAACATTGCGCATCAACAATATAACACTGTGCAACAACAATATAACATTGTGCAGCCGCAGTACAATACCACGCAACCACACTATAATCCTGCACAGTATAACCAGGTTCCACAGTACAATGCACCATGAGGAGATTGAGCTAGATACATAGGTGGAGGAAGAGGAAGAGGAGGATTTGGAAGAGGAAGAGGACCAGTCGTATGCCACAACTGTCAACAACTAGGACACTATGCAAGAGAATGTCCACTTCCACCTGCGGCATGTATGTATTGGTGCGCATCAGATCATGACACAAAAGAATGCCCTACACTATTGGGGAATATCTAGGAAAAGAGAAATCAGAACAATCAGAATGTTCAATGGATTTCAGTGGAAGCAAGGGATGATGGAAGAAACATCAACATAGTTATGTGGGGAGGAGCTAATATAGGAAAAAACATGGTAAGACAAGATTCAACACAACACCAATGGGTGAAGAAGAATGCCAAACCAAAGAAGCAGTTTGATGAAAAAAATGAAAAGGAGGTATTCGATCAGGTTAGACAAGAATTCTTGAAGCCCGATATGGCATCTACATCAACTACCCAACATACTAAAGAAGCACCAGCATATGAGATGCCTCCATCGCTGGATCACACCAAAGAAGCACAACCCCTGGGACAAGTAAGTAAGATTAAGGGTTTTTTGCAATCCTGTGTTAAAATACTAAATGATCCATCATCTGTTAAAGTATTACAAAATATGCTAGAAAGATGTAGCACAGAGGTACAAGGAAAGCTAGAACAGAAAAAAATTAATCATCTTCATAAAATGACGAGAACAAGCAGAGAATTCAAACTGAATGCCAACATTGGATATTTCAACATGGGAGATATTATACTGGATCTTGGATCCGAAGTAAGTGTGTTACCTAAGAAGACATGGAAATGTATGGGAGAACCCACATTAGGATATTCATATGTTCATCTGAAACTAGAAAGTCAACACAGATTTCTACCAGTTGGAAGACTAAAGGGGGTGACAAAAGATCTGGATGGAGTGCGCACTAAAGCCGATTTCGAAGTGATAGAAATAGTGGATGGCACAACATCCTATCTGGCATTGATTGGCTTAGATTGGGTGTTTGAAAATCAGGCCATAATCAAATTAAAGACAAGGAAGATGACGTTCGAGTCAGGAGAATAGAGATTCATTTCTCCATTGGATTCATCAAAAGGGGAAAGGTTTGTAGAACCCACTTGTTTAGACCTGGAGGAAATTAACCAATTGTACAGAACAACCGCACGAGAAGAATATTATGTGAACCCAATTGCAGATGGGGTACTCAATTGGAGAAGTATCACGTCATGCTCGTCAAACTCAAATACATGCTTATATAATTGGTAGTAGAGGTTACACGAAGTCTCCATAAGAAGATGCGCAAGAATAGATCGCGCAGTAAGATGGGTAGGTATGGAGATAAGGGAACCTCCCAACTTCCATGGGGTGAATGAATTAGAAGCATTCTTAATAAGATACAAAGGGGAAGTGTTAGAAAATAAAAGGATCTTAGCACTGGATATAACACTCAAGGAAACACCTGCAAGATGGTGGGGTGTTCACAAAGAGACAATTAAGGACTGGCACCAATGTAAGTGGTTACTGTGGATCAGATTTGGCATAGAAAAAGGACCAACCAACAACAGAAATATGATGGACAGGGGGTACCAGTAGAAAAATTGGATTCATGCAGAACATTGTGGAGGATGACACCACTGGAGGAACAATCTCATCATTTTGTTCACACATTAGAAGGGATTCCAACAAAATGGTATATAGACCAGGAATTGCGTAGAGGAACTACAAACTGGACAATATTGCAGCAGAATTTTACATTCACTTTCTCATTTTAAAATGAGAACCCCAACATAGACTCAACGCTTAAAAAAATCATAGGGGTGATATTCATTAAAGAACCGAAAGTTGAACTCATGAAAAAAGAGCAACAACAAAACAAACAGTAAAAGAAAAACTGTCATGCTACCATGTGCAGGAAGAAGCACTAGATGAAGATGACCTGCAAAACATTGAGATAGCGGAAATTGAAGGTGAAAGAGAGGTGGAAGGTCCACCTCAAGAATTAGAAGTATTTGTTGTGTCGCTCAAGGTGAAGAAAGTCAACATTGGGACAGTTGAGAATCCCAAAATGGCCACCATTGGACACTACTAGGATGAGCAAACAGTAGAAGGCATAATAAAGTTACTGCACGATTACAACAATCTATTCCCAACAACGTTCACAGAAATGAAAGGCATAGTAGCAGAGCTAGGGGAAATGAAGATACCTCTCAGATATGAGTCAAGACCAATCAGACAGAGACCATATAGACCAAACCCAATATATAAGAAAAAAGTGAAAGAAGAAATTCATAGGATGTTGAAGGCTGGAATCATAGAACTAGTAGAGGAATCCGAATGGGTAATCCCTATGGTAGTTCAGGAGAAGAAGAAAGGAGGGATAAGAATATGTATCAACATGAGGAATTTGAATGATGCTTTCCTACATGACCCTTTCCCTACTCCTTTCACAGATGAGGTGTTGGAGAATGTAGGATTTCATGAAGCTTACTCATTCACTAATAGATTCTCAGGCTACCATCAGATCAATATAGCCCCAGAAGACACATACAAGACCACGTTTTCCATAGAATGGGGTTCCTACCAGTACAAAGTCATGTCATTTGGACTGAAGAATGCACCAACAATATTTTCCATAGTAGTCATAGATGCATTCAAAGAATTCATCCACCAGTTTCTAGAGGTATATCTGGATGATTGGACAGTCTATAGTCTGTTGAAAGACGATGTAGAGGTGTTGTGGCTTATGTTAGAAAGATGTAGAGAGTGTCATATATCGTTAAACATCAAGAAGTGCATCTTTGGAACACCCTTTGGGATACTACTGGGCCATATACTATACAAACAAGGCTTGCTAGTAGATCCTACCAAGATTGCAGTAATTGTTAATCTACGACCACCAAAATCAGTACGTCAATTAAGAGAAAAATTGGGACACATAGGATACCACCGTAAATTCATAAAAGGGTATGCGCATATCACTGTGCCGATAGAGAAATTGTTGAGGAAAGATAGAAAGTTTCAGTGGAATGAGGATTGTCAGCAAGGATTAGACACTCTAAAAGAGAATATGATAACCGTACCAATACTAATATTCTCGGATTGGGAAAAGACATTCCATGTGCATGTATATGAATCAACCATAACACTTGGAGCTATTCTTGTGCAACCAGGAGCAGGGGAATTGGACAATCCTATAGAATTTTCTACCAGAAAGTTGCCAAAGTCAGAGAAAAATTACAATACCACAGAGAGAGAAGGCGTAGCTATGGTCTATGCGCTTTAGATGTTCAGAAATTACTTATTGGAAAAACATTTCAAGATTTTTACAGACCAGTCAACTCTCAAATACCTCATCAACAAGCCAGTGTTGGGGGGGAGAATTTGTAGATGGTTATTGTTGTTCTAGGAATTTGACTTCAAAGTGATATTCAAACTAGGGAAGTTGAATGTAGGGCCTGATCACCTATCAAGGATCACTAATGGAGAGGAACCTATGAATCTAGAGGACAAATTTCCCGATGCACATCTATTTTCAATCCAAGTAGATGATGAATATTTTGCAGACATCATTCAATACTTGAGTACATGGACTACACCACAAGAATTCAATACTACACAGAAGAAAAATATGGTACTCAGAGTTGCAGACTATCAATTGATTGCAGGAAACTTATATAAGATGGGTGCAGACAACATCTTGAGAAGATGTGTATTAGAACATGAAATAACTATGATTTTAGCAGAATCCCACGAGGGAATAGTAGGAGGAAAATATGCAAGAAAAGATACCGTGCATAAGGTATTGCGTGTATGATTATGGTGGCCGACTGTTCACATAGACTCAAATGAATACTGCAAGAGATGTGATGTATGTAAGAGGGTTGGTAAACCGAATAGATGGGATGGAATTCCACTGAGACCACAAGTAACCTTGCAGGCATTCGACAAATGGGCAATATATTTTGTGGGACTAATTAACACACTTGCAAAAAGGTCAGGAGCAATGCATATCATTACTGTGACATAGTACTTAACAAATGGGCATAAGCAGGACCAATAAAAGATTTCAGCACAGAAACAATAACACACTTCTTGTTTGAGAAAGTGATCACTAGGTTTGGATGCCCAAGGATTATGATGAGTGACCAAGGAAATCACTTCATTAACAACACTATTAAGGCTATGAATGAGGAGTTTGAATTTTATCATCAAAAGAGTACACCATATCATCCTCAAGCAAATGGAACAATGGAATCCTTTAATAAGATCCTCGAGAATGCACTGACAAAGATATGCAACATCAACAGGGATGATTGGGAATTGAAGATACCAAAAGTATCATGGGAATATAGGACCACATGTAAAAAATTGATAGGGAAGACACCATTCAAATTGGTGTATGGAAAAGAAGCAGTGGTGCCATTAGAATTTTTGGTACCTAGTCTGCGCGCAACAACAATTACAAACATGACAGAGAAAGGTGAAATACAAGAAATGATAATACAATTGATGATCATGGAAGAAGATATGATTCTAGAAAGGTTTCACCAAGAGGTATAGAAAGAAAAGGATAAATCTTGGCATGATAGACATATTAAGAGGAAAGGTTTCAAGGAAGAATACCTAGTCTTTGTGTATGACAATAAACCTTTGCAACACCCAGGAAAACTCATAATGCATTGGTTGGGACCATATGAAGTAAATGCTATCACAGATGGGGGAGATGTATAGTTGAAGGATTTGGAAGGAACAGAACTAAGAGGAATGATCAATGGGAGTCGACTGGAGCTGTATAGGGATAGTCAACCTCCTAGCACTTTAAAAAAAATAAAAATGCACCAGAAAACAAAGGACTTTTTGCAACTACAGAGGGGTTACCTCACCTGACATCAAAATATAACACCCATCTAAAGGAAAGGTATCGCGCCAAAAGTAAAATGTCCATGTGCACCAAACAAACAACATCAAATGCACTTGGAACAATTAGCGTGCGGGAAAAAGGACCAACGGTCAGAAAAAGGAGGAAATTGCGAAAATGGCGGTTATGGAAAATAGGCGCCAATTGGCTGTGTCTATAAAAATTGAATGAGAAGAACATTCGACAGGATGTCGCATTAATCGCGCTAACTAGAGATGTCAAGGGAATTCAATGGAAGGTACACGGGAAGTGCTAATTCATTTAAACCACATCTCAGTTAACTTCTCTGAGAAGTTTCACACAATTTCTATATAAGGAAATCACATGGGTAACAGACGAGTTATTATGAAATTAAGAAAGCATAGAGCGACAATGTATATAGAGCAGAGAGCAAGTTTGCAAGAGTTACAGAATGAACTAGCTTGGAGTAGACCATCGCAACCACCATGGCACCACCCAAGATAGGTGTGTCGATCCAGGCTTGTAGATGACCTCAAAGAAACCTTGGAGCACCACAACAACCATAGGGAATTGAATAGGAACCAACACAAACTACCAAATTCGTCAACTTGGATGAAACCCCTTTGCCCAATATGGAATCAGGGATCCCCACACCTATGGTGGAGGAAACCCAACAAGTAGCAGAAGTGGGCATGGAGATTAATATGCCGAAAGTGGGATAGAACTGGTAGGCCAAGGACGTAGGAAATCCTTCATGCCCTGAACACCTTAAAGAGGCCCCAAGGGTTAATGGGATGGTACCAAACCAGATAGAAGCAATCGCACCAAAAAGGTCACACACAACAACGTCAGAGAAACAATAGGAAGATATAGTAGAAGATGTCACCGACCAGCTAGAGGAATATACAGAGGAGAGAACAATGGAGGATGGAACTTTGATTCAACCACCATAGTCGAAAGGCAAGCAGCCCATAGCAATATCACCGCCTAGGCAAGATGCAACAACCATAGTCTTACCAGGAATTTTGGATGGGGTGTGTATCATGACTAACCTATTAGGATGTGTATAAAAGATACAATACTCAGACCACAGTGTGACCAACATGGACAAGTTTCCTGAGTTTGCAAAGGAAGTTTACCTGGATAGCGTGGGTATAGGACCCTTCAGTGACCCAATTTTCCAACCGAAACAGTGGGAAGTTGCACTGGCCAACACCAGGATTATAAACCTGTTGGATATCCCACACGTTGGAAGGGGCTGCGACGTAAACAACTGCATCAACTAGCTGATGGGAGTTACCCACAGAGGGTACCTACGGGTGGAAGAGCCTGTCTCGGTAGACATAGAGCTCATTGATTTTATTGCAGGGTTTTCATATCAGGGGGAGAGTCTTGCATAGTTCCTCGATGACAAGATAAAGGATAAGGCACTGGACAAAGAGATGAAGAAGACGCATGGCAAAGAAAGAGGGTCACAACGAATCATCATCAAGCGCATCAATGACACAACAAAAAGGTTGGCCACCAAACTCATGGAATGCAAGTTTCTCAGGAAGTTCTGCAAGGAGGAAGTCTCTGCTAGGGTCGTCACAACTGCAACATAGTGCACGGAGGGAACTATGCTCAACTAGCTCCTGTATTTATTGAACCTATTCCTTGAGGACTACAAAGACGCAAAGGACCTAGGGATAGAGTTCCACTACTCTTGGTTACTCATCCTGATCGCCTTGGTTAGATGGAGGCCTAAGTATACATACCTTTGTGAGTGAACCACTCGTTGTCATGTAGCACAATACATATCATTGGGGATCACTTCAGACTCCAAAACTAGAAGTGAAAATACAGACATGTTCGCAGGGTATTACAATGACCTGCAAGAAAGCATTCCCAACACTTGGAGGATTACTCCAGAAGTCATTGCAAAATATCAGGATATCGCCAACTTCAAAGAGACCAGGCATATAATATGGATCCAATCATGAAGGGATCCCCAAAAGGAATGGCTACAATTGCGATACTGCATCAAATAAGAGTACGTAGCAATGGCCATCAAGGATTGAAAATATGACTAGAGAGTTCTAGTTCTGATTCAAGAGATTCCCAAGGATAAGGAGGTTGATGCAGGGCAAGAAATGACACCTACTGGAGATAAAAAAATTCCCAAGAAGATAAACCCAATTCAGAAGCTGACATAACAAAAGAAAGGGGTTGTGCCAAAGAAAGGTACCCAGGTGGGAAAAAAAGACACCACCCAGGCATCGCAGGAACAGGAAAAAGAGGCTAAGAAAGCACAAGGGACCACATTAAGTGTTACCTAACAGGAACAAGCATAGACCAAGAGGTTGATCATACACACTACGGGTGTGTGAAAGAAGGCTAAGGTGCACAAAATGCCTCCAGAATATACAATCACTGAGGATGATGCAGACCTCGTGGCTGAAAGAGTCTGCAACTGGGCAGTTGAGGAATTTGAATATGCCCAACACCAAAGGGGATGGATTCAAGATGAGTTGTCTGACATGAGGTATCTCCTAGAGAATATCAAAGAAACACAGAGGGAGGGTAGAGGAACAAAATCAGTCCATGCAGCATCATAAGTAAGAGCCAAGGCCATGCCGAGCAAGCAGGATATGATCTAGATGATAGCACAGGCGAGCTCGACTTTTCATGTTACACCCATCATGCTACACATGGATGAGATTGTAGGTTAGACACCCTTGAAATATTTGGCACAAATACAGTTGGTAATGGGGAAAATACCAACCAAGGTGTTATATAAACTACAATTTAGTGTTGTACAGAAGGTACAGTCATGTGCACGCACAGACACAACAGATTTACAACACATGAAGGACAACATAGAAGATTTGGAGTTGGTTCTCGATAAAGCCAAGATCGAGACCAAAGATAAGAAATATCACATGGATAGGCTAGAGCAGGGATTGGTTGTAGCCTATGAAAAAATTCCAAAGAGCGCGCAAATAGAAAATCCCATGATGAAATAGAAAATTGATCAAATTGTGTAAACAATCGATCAATACAGGTAGGAGATCGAGAACCTCTGGGAATAACTCATACCTACCACTCCCCTAGAGGTGAAGCAACAAAGGAAGAAGGAAGAAGCAGGGAAGATGGAGGAAATGGAACAACAAGTTAGCGCAGTTGTGTACTTGTTCGATAAATTAGGATAGCTATGGACAAAGCTAGAGGAGGATCAACATGTCCAGCAGTGGGACTAGGAAGATGAAAATATAAATGCAGTTATTGAGGACCTCAAGCAGAGGAAAAAAATGATGAATATCATCGAGCGCCTCAAAGGAGTACAAGACATGAAGAAACTGCAAGCAGAGCTTATAGTTGTGTAGACACAGAAGAAGGATCGACAAGCCCAAATGGAACCTCTCCAATAGCTAGCAGTGGAATTCATTGTGCAGGCAAAGGAGGAAAAGAATAACATGGTGCAAACTCAGGAAGAGTGCACATAAATGATCAGCAAGGAGATTACACTGCAAGTATTGGACACGCTCAGAGAAAAGAATATGCAGGCTCAAACACAAGCAAGGGAACTCACAAACAAGTTCCATACTCTCACAGTAGTTGTTGAATAATCATACAAAGCGTAGGTATCTCAGTACGATCCACATGTCAGTGTTGGGGGCTTGTTGGACGCAGACCGATTCAGGAGAAAGGGATATTTTTGGGAAGAGAATCATGAAAGGAAGAAAGGAAAAGTGGAAGGAAAAGTAGCATGTGCCAAGGAAGCATGCAAGGCACACATGCAAGGAAGACCTAACGACTCTAGGTTCAGGGTTTTTGCAATGTATCGTAATGGGTGATGAGCCAAGAATAAAAATAAGTAGTACTAAGAGGATAGGTGTGGCAAGATGAGACAACGAGAGATGAAGAGAGGATGGAAGGCAGAGAATTGTAAGAACCGTACTCTTCCATAAGCTGGTGAGATAGAGAAGTGATGAGCAACTCGATCCCAAGGGTTATATCATAGGCTGAGGAGCCTGGTGCGATATAGTTAGACTCACAGGAATCGAGGAGCTGATTGAGAGTGTAAGGTCTAAGATTGTAAACATGCACGGTGTGAAATAATAATGAACCATAATAAAGAGATCAAGATCCATATATTTGTGGACGTAGACTAGGAGGGGGTGAACCACTATAACACTTGTGTTATGTGATTAAATGTATGTGTCTCTATTATTGTTAAGTGTTTAAAGTTAGATGAATGAATTAACTAGTTAGGTCTGATATTTCACATACATAAATATAATGATTTCCCTGATGTTAGAATAAATAAATAAAGATTATAAGATACAACCAAAGATCTACACTAATTACCAAGTTGCAAACACCTGAATATTGTATCCACCCATAGATCTATCTCGAGTGAGACTACGCAATACACTCGGTGTGTTGTGTTTCCTTCTAGTTTACCAGAGGGGACAATAGTTTTAGAGCGATTTTGTTGGGATCTTGTTGAATCTGAACCTTTGTCAATCTATGAAAGTAAGATAGGATCAAAGTAGATAAATGATAAAGTAAACAAAATAGAAGAGTAAAAGCCAACACAAGATACTATGGGGATGGGAGACATTCTTTCTACCTAAACATACATCAAATCTATTATTCTAATACAAAATTTTTTAGAAACCAAATATCAATATAGCATAGAAAAACATCAGAATAAGTACTCAACGCCTTGAAAAAGAGAGAAATTCAGATAATAAGCCTCTTCGAGGGGGAAACCTTCTTATGCCCACATAAATGTTCAATTACAAGATGATTCCAAATGAAAATGTCTCTTTGGTATATATAGGAGACTAGGAGGTATAATTACAACTAATGGAATAAAGCTGACATAAACAAAATAACATTACTAATGTAATATGCCCCAATTAAGGGGTAATGAGACACTATTTAGGGCCTAACATGACCCTCCCCTTGAGACAAGTGTTGTCCACAACACTTGAGTAACTCTGGATGCTTCTGTATAAAAGACTCATCTTCCCAAGTGGAATCTTCAGCCGATAGTTTCCTCCATTTAATGAGATACTTTGAAATGGATCTATTCCTCAACTGGAGAATTCTTGTGTCAGTTATGGCTTTAGGCTCCAATATGATTTTTCCTTCTTTGTCA
>JASDQU010374001.1:0-12749 GCA_032191745.1 Picea mariana | reverse complement strand
CCATCAAACTTCCTCATATCGATCTTAGGAAAGTGGTTGGTCTTCAACCCAAAGTTGGAGTTTCTCCATTCTTGATTCACCTTCCCTGTGTCCTCATCATGAATTTCATGGGATACATTTTCACTTTTATGTGTCCTCTCTGTTATGAAATTTTTCAAACCTTCCATGATCTCCTCTTTTAAACCATCAATCTTAGTATTTACTGCCTCCAACTTAGCTTCCATCTCTTGTAGTTCATATTTTGTTACTGTCTTATTTTGTAAATCATTTATGTCCCTACGCATTTCTTCACCTTCATCAAGAGTCCAAGTAGGATTGTCTTGAGGCTTATTTGGTGTAGAAGTTCCCTTTTTTGGTGGCATGTTGGCCAAGTATCACTTTAAACCTTTATTTTGAGGTGGTTTTGCTAGACAATATTCCTTTTATTGTATCTCCATAATTTTGGCCCTTCTGAGTATGAAATTTTTTTTTTTGTGGATCTTTGATATTTCTTCTTTGCAATGCCACATGTCTGATCGAAATTGGATGTGCCAAGTGCAATTTATGGTAACTTCACCACAACTTGCTGGTTTTTTTTTCTTTCCAGGAGATATCTCTTGTATATCATGCCCCGCACAAAATAATTGATATAAAATTATGAAACTCTTACTAGAACTACTATGGTCCATCCACTATACAATGCAACTGGTCTCACTCAATTTGGATACACTAGGAAGAAGTTATGATTGTTTTACCCAGAACACCTGCTTGAGACTAGTCAGATGCCCTATCTTCCACAGGGTGTATCTAAAATTGTAAGATGATCCAGAAGATGAAATTATTACCATAGATACCTTACTAATTTCTGTGAATAGCCTCCATATTTCATGGTCTAAAACGTTACATAAAAACTTTTATAGCGAAAATTTCGCAATGACTCAATTTAGGATGATTCCAGAACCCTATCTTAGAAAGGTTATCTCCAAAATTATAAGGCTTCAGGAGATGAAATTTCAACCCAACGTACCTTGATTCGTCTACTAAATATCCCCCAAGCTGTTCCTTCTGACTTGTTGCAGAAAAAATGTTATAGCAAAAATTCCAAGGTGTCTCAGATGTAGCAACGAAATCCCAAGACCTTGAGCTCTGATACCATATGTTAGGAACGAAATATCAATATAGAATAGAAAAACATCAGAATAAGTACTCAAAGCCTTGCAAAAGAGAGAAATTCAAATAATAAGCCTCTTCGAGGGGGAAACCTCCTTATTCCCACATAAATGTTCAATTACAATATGATTCGAAATGAAAATGTCTCCTTGGTATATATAGGAGACTAGGAGGTATAATTACAACTAATGGAATAAAGATGACATAAATAAAATAACATTACTAATGTAATATGCCCCAATTAAGGGGTAATGAGTCACTATTTAGGGCTTAACAAAATTATATCTAGATCTACCATTCTGTAATCAATTACATTCATTAAGATTCATTCGGGAGTAATTGTGTTATCACCCTATTATGCATTGCATTTTACTTCTAACATATTGATTCATTCATAACAAAACATTAGAAAGAAATAATATAATCATTCCACAGAGACACACAAAATTACCATGCTTCACCCCCCTGGGCTAAGTCCACAAAGATCTGGTTATCTTCACTCTTTTATTAATTGTCATCAAGTTTATAGTGTTGTGCACATTACATGTGAGGCTGAAAAGATCACAATAAGCTCCATAGATTGCAACCTTACCCTCGATTACAATGCCAAAATCTATCTCTTTGTTCATATCTCTATCTTTATCTCAAAAATGGCTCTAAGATCTCATCTAACATTTGCTCATTCACTAAAAATTTTATGGATATCTCACCACAGATATTTGTGTTAAAAAATGGGTTAGTTACCCGTTACAACAGTGACCAAAACCCTAACCTACTAACCCTAGGTGGATTAGCTTTGTCCACTTTCTAACTTTTTGAGTGTGGATGATCCAAAATCTAACCGTTTTCCTCATCGATCCACATATTTCTTCTTTCCTTTGACTTTCTTTCTTTCCCAACACTGATTTTCCCTGTTTTTCGATGTGTGCTCCTTCTTTGGTCCATTTCCTAATTTCATTCATTAATTACCATGCTTTTCTAGAAAATGGACCGCACCAACATATTGGTATCTTCCTTGTATGGAATATTAGATCCAATTTTAGTGGATCTCAACAAACCATCATTCTTGTATACAATTAATCTTTGTAAATGAAAATAGAGAGATATAGGAAGAAAGAGTGATAGGTAGGAAGAGGAGAGAAAGGGCCAGTGCAAAGAATGCCCATCTATGTATAATCAGGTCAAGAAATTATGTGCATTTGAATATGATTTACATGCCCTTGTTATTGTGAAAATCATTGTTCATATATTTTGCATTCACATGATTGCATATGTTTGAAGTGAATAATTGGTTGAATGAATACACAAAATGTTTCTTAGGAATTATATGCAATGATGTAATAAATTATGAATAGAAAGGTTTGAAGCAAAGAACTTGATGTTTGCAACAACAACAATGGATGAACATATGGTGGAAATGACTACATCTAGGAGAGATGTAGCAGAGAACGAGTGATGTTCTTGGAGATTGTGGCACAGAAACTTAACAAGTTCCAGCTGAGGTTACAACTAACTTTGGAAAGAATAGGACCAATGCAATTCTTAAGATAAAGTGAGTGGAGTGCAGAAGCCTACAACTTTTGAAGCCAAGGAGCAGAGAATGCTCAGGAGGTTATAGAGGACAGAACCATTGGAATGCCAAAAGGTTAGGCTAAGGAGAAATCTTGGTAATCTATTGGTAATAGGTTAATGGAGAAGCCTTGTTACTAAAAATGATTGATTATAGATCACAGTGAGAAAGAGGAAGCTCACAAAGGAATAAGGAAGATGTCTACTAATGGTTATAAAAAAGGTTTAAGCGCAAGATTCAACATAATGGAGGAGAATTCCAAAGTAGATGGCATACATATGAAAAGGATGATTCAAGAGGAATTTGACCGAGAAATTGCTGAGATGAAGAAACAACTCAGTGTAATGATGATACTACTACAAGAAAATGGAAAAGACTAGAGATGTGGATGGAAAATGAAGAAGCGGGTTATGTGGCATGCTAAAGAATTGTTTACAAGAAAGTTGAGGAAGAATCTAAGGCACATGATGATTGCTTGGTTGAAGGAAGAAAAACTCAAAGCAACTAAGTATGAGGAATAAGAAGTTCACTACTTTGAACTAGAGCAAGGAGTTATGCTTGGATAAGATGGAGATGCTAATGGGAAACTTCATGAAAGTCCTATAGATTGTTTGGAGACTAGATATCATCATGAATTTGTGCTGACAAAGGTATCAAGTGAGGCTACAAAGCCTTATATTTTTAAATTTGATCAATTTTTTATGGTTGTAGGTTTTGCAAGTGATGGAAAATCATTTGAAGTTGTCATGAAGATAGAGGAAGAATGAAATAAAAAATATGTTGTCATAAAGGGAGAGATAGAATTGTCTTATAAAGACAATCATAGTGGAAATCATACATATTGGACAAATGTAGTTATGGAATAATAGTTGCAAGAACTTGTTATTGCAGTGAATAAGGATATTTGGTTCATGAAGACAAACAAAAGAAGGGTTGACGAGATGAAGAGCATAATTCATATACAATGCTAATGAAATTTGACAAGGAAATCAAATTGTTGGAGAGGATGTTGAAAAAAACGAGAATATTCCAGCATGTGGAGCGAGGGATGATAGCCTTGGAAATGAATATTTGAATGCATAATTGAGTATATTAGATGAATCTCTAGTCAATATGAATATTAAGGAGGAGTGCACAGTAATTGTAGACAAGAATCATGAAGAGAAAGAGATGCACAAGGCATCTAATAAATATTTTGAAGATAATTTTTGTTAATATGTAAATCCAGAACAAAAAGACATTCATTTTAACGGGATGTTGGGGAAGTTATATGTCTCATTGGGAGATAAGAAAAAATTTGGAAAATGTCACTAGGAGGCTACAAAGGATGAATATGATACTGAACAAGAGACTAATGCACACAAAGGGACAACATACTGCATATTTGTATACAATATTGAAGAAAAGGAAGTGGACATTCTTAATACCAATCGAGAATTCTAGAGATTTAATATTTTTTGTAACAAATTTATTTCATGTGAAAATGCAAGTAAAAATGAGAATTTCGAAGATGGAAGTCAATCTTTCATGAAGCAGCCATAGAGAAGGAAGTGAAGTGCTTTAGAAATATTTGAGGAGATGGCTGGTGACGTTGAAGGGTGAAAGCTAAGAGCTTATGAGAGAAGTAAAATGGCAATGGAGGTCATAAAATTTTTAAGTTTTGAAGCAACGCTACAATGGAACAGTGTCAGCAACATGGACCAACAAAGGAATATGTTGAACATTGAGATTGAGGACTTATGTATGCTGATGAATAAATTTCCTAAGAGGCATATTGAGGTGATGAGTAAAAAAAATAGAAATTAGTTGACTACAAGAGAATACATCAGTAGGGAAAGTGGAGAATTACAAAATAAGGTATGGAAACCTAGAATATTGAGGAAAACAATCGCAAATCAACAACTACAAAATGTGACAAAGAAATAATTAATGAGGAATTTCAACAACAAAACAAAGGTTGCTAAACATACCCATCATAGTAAGGAAATTTGACAACAACAAAACAAAGTTTGGGATCCAGGAAGAGAAGAAATTGTAGTATATGCACTTGCAATTGACAAATGTCAGACAACAAGATGGAAGTTATAATACTCATGACCAGGAGGCCATGAATTATTTTACCTTGGGAGTCTGATGCAGGAGAATTTCTTCAATTCAACAAGACCTAGGATGTCTTGTAACATTTACTAAAGGGAGTGAGTTCCCTTAATTTAATTCAAGTCAAATTAAATATAGGAGATTGGTTTTATAGTCTCAATAGAGTTTTATTTAGGAAATGAGGAATAATCTCCTCATCAACATGTAATACACTATTTGGAGAGATTTGTTTAGGATTTAGGATTAGATTGATATTTTCCTTGTATGGAAGATTAGATCCAATTTTAGTGTATCTCAACAAACCATCATTCTTGTATATAATTAATATTTGTAAATGAAAGTAGGGAGAGATAGGGAGAAAGAGTGAGAGGTAGGAAGAGGAGATAAAGGGATAGGGAAGAGAACAAGCATTCCTGTATAATCAAGCCAAGAAATTGTGTGCATTTGAATATGATTTGCATGCCTATGTCATTGTGAAAATCATAGTTCATATATTTTATAGTGACATGATTGCATATATTTGAAGTGAATAATTGCTTGAATGAATACACAAAATGTTTCTTAGGAATTGTATGCAATGATGTAATAGATTATGAATGTAGAGGTTTCAAAGGATGGTAAAATTTTTAGGGATAATAGTTATAAGAATACAAGATTCCTATAGAAAGGTTTGAAGCACCTCTTTGAGGAGTGAAATCCAAATAAGTTCCTCGACATCAAGTTCTCTCATTTCCATCTCAAGGGTGAGATATCTAAGAGAGACAACACCAATTATTACACCCAACAAAATATCGTGATCAAGGTATGGTAAAATTGTTGATGAAGAATTGTCATTTATGGGAAAATGAACCACAAGTTTGTGATTGAATATGTTCTTGGAGATATGGAGAACTTATATTTTAATTATTAGTTTAAGTCTCTAGAAATATCTGCAGACAACCCAAATGTGTAATCGAACTCTGGAATCAAATTGTGGAAGGAGTGTGAAGGTCTACATTGAAAAATGGCTTTGATGCCAAATCGATTCTTCACTTCATTGTAATTTTATTGGATTGAAGATTCTGTATATGAGTATGAATAGGAGTGGAGCACATGGAGTCTGTGGGTGAATTTAATGGAGAGAAATTTATTTAGGTAGACCCTTGTGAAACATTGAAGGATTTTGGTTATTCAAACCCAATTTATATTCTATTTTCCTCAGTTAATTTATGTCAGAGGAGTGTGGTCAGGGTTTGGGTGTGTTTGGAAGAGGCATTTTTTAAACGTTGATAGAATCGCTACAAAATAAAGTAAGGGAAAAGTTTCTAATAGAATGCAGTCCTGACAAGGTGAGATCACAGATTTGTTCTAAAACAATGTTATTGTATTGCATTTTGTGATAGAAAGGAGTGAATTAGTGGCTAAGTTGTAAATATGAGTGTATGTCCCAATGATTGATGGTAAGGGAAAGGTAGGAAATCCTACAAATCCCCATAATTACAAATAGAAATATGGTGTGTGATATTTCCAAATGTGTTTGATAGTCAATATGTGTTTAATCTTAGAGAATTCATAATATCTTTAGTCATCATATGAAGTTGAGGAAATTTGGGTTGTTTGTTAGACATTTATCTCTAGAATCCATGTGTTTAACATTAGATATGGAGTATTGGAAGAATATTTAACTATGGGTTGCTAACCTACCATTGAAGATCTGCATGGAAATGTAATACACACTAAAACATATATGAGTTTTGTTAATGTGAAACATATGTTTTTTGAATCAACACTCCAATGCATATGGATCCACGTGAAGATTAAGGAAACATCTAAGAAAACATGTATAATTGATCTGTAATTGATCTTTTAAATACTATGGTTAAGTTTATGCATGAGTTGATTTACCATTGCGAAATTGAAGAGAAGAATAACATTTAATGAAAGAATGTTGCAACCATCATAAAGAATGCAGAACATAAAATAAGAACTAATAACAACAAACCGTAATGCCAATATTGTTAACAGAGTTTGAAAAAGTTTCCTACGTCTCCGGGCCTTTGTCTCAGTGGGGGAGGCTTTCTTATTAATCTTCAATGATTCAATAATAAATCATAAGTACATCAAATGGATTACAAACTGGTATGGCTATGTTATAATCGACCTCAATAATCCAACACAACTGATGGCATTGAAAATGGTTGAGGGTAGCTCCTAGAAATGGCCTCCAAAGTTCGCTTCCTCAATGGTTTCCCTGCATACAAATTGCTTAAGATTCAAAAAATATTCAACATTTTATTTTTCTGAACCTCCTTGGACTGTCAAAAACACTTGGGTTATATATATTTTGAGTTTTGGATCCTATCCCTTCTTCGTCACAAGATATGGCCGCAAAAATGGCTCAAAATCCACCCAACATGGGCAAAAATCCATTAATACCGGGTCAATATAATTAAAAACCTAATTATAAAGTTAAAAAACCAACATATGGAAAGTATTTTGGCACACACCCCCTTCTCTCTAGGCCCGGGTCATGTGGACTACCTATGTGGCCAAGTGTTAATCCCCTGCACCCCTAAACCTTCATGCTCCAGGTCATATGCATTAGTTGCATGTTAGCCCCCCACTGACTGAGGCTTATCCCCCAAAATCCTTGCCATATCACTTTAAAAACATATTGTTCACAATTTTATAACAAGCAATATAGTATCTTGGGTGGCTAGCATGTTTGGTGAAGTTGTTGATCGGAGGATAGGTCATAGGTTCTATTTCCCCGGAGGTGGAAACAAATTTTTGACCAGGCCTCTTTGGCCTTATCCAGGGTGCCACATGGCACCCTGTGATTGGGCCACATGTCACCCTATGATTGGTATGTACAACTAAGTCACCTTCCAAGTCAACCTGCACAGCTAACACTCCTGCCACATGTTACACTCGGAATAAGACACGTCACTACCACCTGTCAATCTGTACTTCCATGTGTCATTTGTACCCTACCACGTGTCATGACCTAATCCTACCATGTCATTCTATAGACTGTTAGGTCAATGTTTGTATAGTCCACATGTCTTCCACATCAGCATTCGAAAACGCAAAAAATTTCTGACACACGTCTCCCTCTAGTTCTTCCACATCATCTTTGACGTCACACTGATGTACTGCTGATGTTAGAAGTATGACCTCTGACTGTTGAATTTGAATTTTTTTGCATATTTGGGAAAAAGTTAAGATCGTAATAACTTTGCCATATGGTGTCCATTTTTGAAAAAGAACATACTGCCAAAATTGGCATGACGAGCCCTACGCGATGACACTGGTTTCATCTAATTCTGAGAACTTTGAAATTTTGGCCTTCCTGGATCCATTTTGGATCATTCCTCCCCACTAAGACCTTTTGTTCCTACAAAACAATATTAACCAGAAATCAAGTGTGATATATGCCTTCCCACTTGTCCTTTGTCTTTAAACTATGTCCTATGCACCTTTAACATCATAATCAATTGCATAATAACCATGACAACTGAAAGCATATTGTTAGTCATTTGAACTCATTCACATCTTTCTGAATCCACTACCATCCATGTAGAAAACATTAGCAGGTATAATATCAAAAATATGACTGAAAATGAACAAATATGTTTGATGAGATTGCATGACATTAACTTATCTTGAAGCAAAGCATGATTAAACTCCCATCCTACAACTATCTCATGTTCATGCTTAAGATCAACTTCTATACTTGGCACAATTATAGGTGTATTTCTTGCATAAGTTGCCTTCTTTAATTGTTCCATTGTTAGAAGAGATTGATTTTCTTTAATATGATGAACATGTACAACATATTCAATTCCCTTCTTAAACAAGTGATATTGATTTTGTTCCTTGTAGAAGATTTCTTTGTGATCATATAAGTAAAGGATTCCTAAGAACATTCCACATTTTTCTAGTGGAATCACATCACATATTACTTCATCCACATACTTAGATGCAATTGCAAAATTTATGATACATTTCTTTGTTATGGGAAATTTATGATCTTTGCTTATCCAATTTAATGAATAGGGTTTGTGATGCATCTTAGTTTTTAATCCGAATTTCTTAACCACTTCTTTTGAAATTAAGTTATATTGAGATCCATTATCTATCAATGTATCGATCTTAGTATTTTTCATAATGTCCCTTATATGAAACAATCTACTTCTTGAATCAAAACCATCACCAATTTTACCTATCAAACCAACTGTTGTAATCTTAGACTCATCACCTGAATCTGATCCCAAGTCTGTTGGTCATGTTGATATTGCAACTTTTTGTCTCCCTTTCCTCTCTTTGAATCACTTTGCTTTCTTCTCTGTGTGCAATTGCCAACAATTTTCAAAATCGTGCCCTTCTTTCTTGCAATGCTTTCATGAGAGCTTCTCTTCCTTCACTATCGTACATAGGCAAAATAAATTTTACATCAAGTTTAAGTAATGCCATATCAGGCTTATGTTTATGAGAAAGTTTTCTTGAAGAAGTAGTATTCGAACTTGTACTTGAAGAAGAAGAATATTATAGAGATGAAGGAGGTGAAGGAGGAGATTTTGAAGGGTCCTCTCATTCTTTACTTTTGGATTTATTTGAAGATTCCCCTTGAAACAGTCTCTTTCATTCCATGTAATCATCATACAATACTTTTACCATCTCCGACATGGCAAATAATTTTTTTTTAAACTCTCGTTCATTTTGAAAAAGTTCTTCTTCCGATGCCATCTTATCACTTTGAGATGTCCTCTTTCTTGGTCCAATCTCAGGATCTCCTTCTACAATCTCTCCTTCACCACGACTTATCTTTTCCCTAGTAATCATGCAAACTCAAACAACCAATTGTCAACATGCTCTGATACCACTTGATATGTAATTGATATTTTAAAGAATATGGTTAAGTTTATGCATGAGTTGATTTACCATTAAGAAATTGAAGAGAAGAACAATATTTAATGAAAGAATGTTGCAACCATCCTAAAGAATGAAGAACAAAAAATAAGCACTAAGAACAACAAACATAACACCCAGATTGTTAACAAAGTTCGGCAAAGTTGCCTACATATTCGGGGCTTTGTCGCTTTCTTAGTAATCTTCAATACTTTAAGAATACATCAGAACTACATCAAATGGATTACAAACTAGTCTATATGTGTTATTCTTGAACTCAATAATCCAACACAACTGACGAAACTGAAAAAGGCTAAGCGTAGCTCCTGGAAATGGCCTCCAAAGTTCGCTTCCTTAATGGCTTCCTTGCATAAAAATGGCTTAATCTTCACAAAATCTTCATCATTTTGTTGTTATCAACCTCCTTAAACTGTCATAAATACCTGGGTTATATATATTTTGAGTTGGGTATCCTATCCCAACTTCCTCTCAAGATCTGGCCTCAAAAAGGTCTCAAAATCCCCAAAAACTAGGTAAAACTCCATTAATATCAAGCCAAATATCATTAAAAACCTAATTATAAAGTTAAAAACCCAAAAATGGCAAGTATTTGGGCACACACCCATTTCTCTCCAGGCCCTGGTCATGTGGAGTGTCTATGTGGCCAAGTGCTAATCCCACACACCCCTAAACCTTCGTGCTCCAGGTCATATGCATTGGTTTTGTGCTAGCCCCCCGCAGAACGAGGCTTATCCCCCAAAATTTGTGCCTTATCACTTTAAAAACATAACATACCATATGTTATAACAAGCAATATAGTAGCCCAGGTGCCTAGTGCGTTTATTGAAGTCGTTGATCGGAGGATAGGTCACAGGTTGGATTTTGCCAGAGGTGGAACAAATTTTTGACCATGCCTCTTTGGCCTTATCCGAGGTGCCATGTGGCATCATTTTATTGGGTCAAGTGTCACCCTATTATCAGTTCATACAATCGAGTCACCTACCGAGTCAACCTACTCAGTTAACACTCTTGCCATGTGTCATGCCCAGAGGAAGACACGTCACTGCCACCTATCAATTTGTACTGCCGTGTTTCATTTATGCCCTACCACGTGTCATAATATGATATTTCCACATCATCATATAGACTACCATGTCAGCATCAGTACAGTCCACATGTCTGCCACATCAGCACCTGAAAATGCCAAAAATGCCTGACATGTGTCATGCTCTGGCTCTTCCATGTCATCATGTTGATGTCATCATGAAATCATGATGATTTCATCTTCCACATCATGCTGACATAATGTTGACATCATCAGTCCGTCCTCTGACTGTTGACTTTGACTTTTTTTGTGTGTTTAGGAAAAAGTTAAGATCGCAATAACTTCGACATATGGTGTCCATTTAAAAGAAAAAAACATACTCCTGGAATCGACATGAAGAGCCCTGTGAGATGGAACTAGTTTTGTTCAATTCTGAGAACTTTGAAATTTTTGCCTTCCTGGATCCATTTTGGATCAATAACAATCCATAGTCCACAAATAAAAAAAAATTGTTTGAACGTGTTGTTGGAGTACTAAGAGGGGGGGTGAATCAGTATGAGCACTTTTTACCACTTTCAATCACAATATATAATCTACAACTTTATCAACAATATATCATTTATTATTGCATTCAATATATCATGAACATATAAAAATAAGAAGTACCATTCAACAATATCGCATTAGATACAAAGTACACCAGAATTTATGTGGAAACCCAAATGGGAGAAAACCCCATAATTCTCTCTTATATATATCAAGAATACATTCATAGGAAGCACCAACTTCTAAATTATTCAGCACCAACTAAAAGGAGGCACCAACCTGAAGGAAGCACCAACTCCATGAGTTCTCCAAAACCAACCAGAAGGAGGCTATGACCCCCTGATTTACAGGCACAATACTATAGGAAGCACCAACTCCTTCAATTATCTAGCACCAACTAAAAGAAGGCTACAACCCTTTTTAATTGCCCCATCATGTCACCCTGAAATATAACTATAGGCTCACTGTAACTACCACTGATCAACCTGTAACTTCCATTGTCAACCAACCTATCACTATCATTGTCACATCAAACAACCTATCATTGTCATTGTCACATAAACCAACCTATCACCGTCATTGACACTGTCATTGTCACATCAACCAATTTGTCATTGTCATTGCCAAATCAACCAACCTGTCACTATCCCTGTCACATCAACCAACTTGTCACTCTCATTATCACATCAACCAACCTGCCACTATCATTGTCACTGCCACTGATATACCACCATCAACCATGCATACGATGTACATCAACTTGTACCATACCATGTATCCACCATGTACCATACCAAGAACATCAACCATGTACCATATCACGTATAGAAACCATACATCAAACTTGTACCATCTCATGCATAAACCATATGCCATATCACTCATGATGTGTCTCAATCATACCATACACCATGTACCATAAGATATCATCAATGAAGTGCCTTAAGCATAACCAAGATAGCCACAATACCAAGATACCAATATAACCAAGATGTGCTTCTAATCACTAGGGTGTACCTCAACATGTACCAACATCACCAATACATGCACCTCATACATGTACCAAGAATATACCTCATATGATCCTACAAGTATGTGCCTCAACCATATACCAATGCCTTAACAAGATACAAAAGGCATAACCATAACATCATCAACAAGTAACCAAGATGTACCTCAAACCATATGCCTCAAGCATGTGCCAATATCCATAAACCATGTACCAACATATACCATCAAACATGTGCCATATCCCTCATACACCATACAACAAACCATATGCCAAGTATCCAAGATGTGCCTCTAATAATGTATCATACCATCACCAAGTTGCACCATGAATAATCACTACCATGACATGTACCATAACAACATAAGCATACATCTGATCCTATAGCTAACCCGATACACAATATTACAAACCTATAGCTTTTCCTCAACTTTGGCAATAAG
>JASDQU010374000.1:11539-54262 GCA_032191745.1 Picea mariana | reverse complement strand
TAGCAGAAGATCTCACATCTGCACAATGAGTGGTGAAACATGACCCTCGGGATACTACCAAGAATCTACAAGGCCCAATAACAGGGTAGGTAGTAGAAGAGTTAGAAAAGAAAGAAGAACATGTGAAGGGGACGGTCACCACTGCCTAGCAAACATTTCATAACTTCTTAACAACCAAGCTCATGGAAAAGGGAGAGAAGAAGTAGGCATAAGTGGTTCGACACGAGCCACATGTCAGTGTTGAGGGCCTGTTGGAGCAGGATATTTTGGATAACTTTTGGGAATAACATAGAAGTAGATCGCACGAAATGTTGGAAAAATATCTGCACGCGCGGAAAGTAGCTAGCACATTATCAAGAGTCATCATACAAGAAATGAGAGCTATTTAGGAATTTGTGGGACATTTTGTTTAGTTTGTAACCATGTTGTAACAGGTTTATCCCTAATAGAATACTACAAATATGTAATGGGTTTTTGGTAGAAAGTGGTCGAGTTTTTGGAGAATCTTGGAGAGTAAGTGAGTTAGTGAACTGAGTTGAAGATCAATAGAGAAGTATGTGTGCACTGCAGCATAGAACAACTTGGGCAGGTTTTGGTTTTTACTGAATATTTATGTATGAGTGTAGTGTGCATGAATGTAATGGAGATTATGAATGAATGAATAAGAATCCAACCATTGTGGACATAGCCTAGTATTGGGGTGAACCACATTAAAACCTTGTGTTTTGATGTGCATGTTGTTGTGATAGGTTTTTTTATTCTATTTAATGTGAAATTATAATGAATAGTTAATATGCATATGTTAGATATATTAAATGGTTTTGCACATATGATGAATGGTAAAATGAATCTATCATAGAGAATAGTACTGATATGGTTTCACGTACAGACATATGAATGAATGTTAAGTAAATAGTAAGGAATGAATTCCTCATATTCCCCCATGACTACAAAAACCTAGTTCCTACAGTCCCCATAGGTACTTCAGGTGAGACTTCACCTGTTGCGGGTGATGTCAAAAGGGCCAGTGTCTTGGGATTTTTTGGTAAATTAATGATTAACCTCAAGTCTACCCACTGCGTGCCAACAAATGTATTTATTTTCTATAAGATAAATCCAAAGAAACAAAGCAAAACCAATATGCAAGTAATTTTATTTCTAAAGGTGAGTTACTTAGATGTCAGGTGTCACAGATGATGACCCACCTACACAATCCCTCCCCATGGGAGAATATAATCAGCCATATTGGCTATGGATGTTGAGAGAGTGTGTTCTACATTTCAAAAAGGAAAAAAATTCCTTCTCTGGTATCATTAACACATATCTGAGAACCAAAGCAAATTTGGTAATCTACCCTAAGGAGTAGTTGTATCAATTGACTAGCTCTCTGTAGAAAATTGAACCACAGGATCCAAAGAGATGGCCAATGGTATTTTGCATTGATGAGTGGTGGTTTTTGAGAGGAAATGGTTAGACATCCTTTCATCCATCCAATAACCTCAATTCTCTAGAGGTCGTATAGGTCCATCATAGTAGATGAATGTCTAATTAATCCATCCAGAAGAATCTAGATAGAATCTCAATTGGAAAAAGAGAACACACCTCACTACAGCATTAGAAGGTTAGATTTGGGGGTAAAAATCATTTTTACCCAATAAAAACTTAGTTACAAATCAGTTAGAAAATCAGAGGGGATATCAATATTATGACAAGCAACATCCATTTTCAAGAAGCAGAATTGGATTAGATAAACGGTTTTGAAGGTTTTAAATATCTTGACTGATATTGTTTGAGGACCAAGAGTTTTATAAGAGAGAGAGAGAGAGAGAGAGAAACTTGCCCAAATTTTACATAATTTTACTTACTGCAACCATGGATTTAAGACTCATCCTGAGTCTTAGCCCCTAAGGTGCCTCGACATCATTCCATTGACATTATGAAATATCTCAAGGGATAACATATGTAATATGGTATATGAGCTCAACTAGATCCATAGAGTTTGTGAGAGTGTGAATCCCTAGGGACTGCTACTTGTTGGAAATATTGTTATCATCGATGTCAAAGAAAGGGGTAGACTACATATGTCCAAGATAAATATTGCAAGATGGAGATTGTTGGAAATATTGTTTTTTTTTTTTTTGATACTCGGTTTGGATACCCTATCTTTGAAGGCATTTTTACTCGGAATACCTAGATCAAATGGGAGCATAGGATATATGGTTGAAATAATTATTTTGAGACCTTTCCAACAGTATAATGCACTTCCTATAACTCCATAGGAATGATGAGATATGAAATATAATGTCAATTTGGCCGAGCCAGAAAGTACAGGTCGACCCAGCCAGTTTTAAAAGTTGGCCCCATAAGTGAATGTGGAAACACTATAAATACATGTTAGATGTGCAAATTTGAATTGTATCCAAGCAAGAGGAGAAAGTACAAGTGTGCAGAAGAGATCTAAGTTGCGCAAGAGGAGATATGGAATATTCTTTGGGTATAAAGGTGTGCAAGAGGAGTTTTCTTGGATTTTTAAGGGTGCATTGTGAAGGACTAAGGTATATGATGTCTCAAAGTGCGTTATTTTGAGGTTGTAATGCTACAGTCTGGAATTGTATTTTGGAAATGATGCTATGAGGTTCATTAGGGAACAAAGGCTAAATCTGACTAGGGTTTGAAGCTATGTCTTTGGTATGAAACAAGGAGAGGCGTTTGAGCATGAAATTTAAGGGTATGATGATGATGTGAAATGCATGATGTATGAAGCATGCAGGTGAAGTAAAAAATACTCTGTGTATGAATATCTTAGATTGATACCTATATAGGTATTACTGAGTTGGTGATCAGCTAAGGAGATTGGTGCCTGCACAATAGTGGAAGAGATTGGTGTCTATAGTAGCTGTGGTGCCTACAAGATTTGTAATAGTCGGTTGGTGCCGATAGACATTTATAAATATAAGTTTTGTGGTTTTATCCCACAAGGGTTTCTAAATTAAACTCTGTGTGTTGTGATTTGAGTTTACATGCATTTTTTGTTTTAAATTTAATGAATGATCGATGAATGCTCATTTAAAGTTAAAATAATTTTATATTGATTCAACCTCCCTCTCTGTATAAGCATAAGTTCAACAATTGGTATCAAAGTTGGTTCCTTCATAAATAGTCTAACCACTAGAAGGTAGATCTTGAGAGAATACATGGCCAGTCAAGAAGGTTTCTCCATAAACAGGGCTCCATTGTTTAACAGAACAAACTATGTCTTCTGGAGCATAAGGATGCAAACATATCTAATGCCCCTTGGGTTTGATGTTTCGGAATCATTTATGACTAGTTATACATGTTGATGTTTTGGTAGTTGTGGGAGGTATTAACCTACATGTTTAACCTATGACTTAGAATAGAATATTACAGAAGCAAGTGAACCATTAAACATATTTATGGAAACCCTAGAAGACAAGTCAGCCTAGAAGAATAAATAATATTAGAATATTATCTTCTAGAAATACAAGTCGGATCCACAAGAAAAATATAAACAGAAAATATAATTACCAAAAATTCAGGTCAGCCCAGCCAGAAAAGTCACTAGACAGATTAATATAAATAGAGGACATTTTAGCTCATTTGTACACCCAGTTAGTGCACAAGTCTTGTGGAGAGCTGCAATTGCAGTTGTAAGGAGGAATAAGGGTGCATGGTAATATCTTGTTCTTGGTCTCTCTATTGGTGATATTCTTACTAAGTATGGTACATGTTTGAGAGAGAGAGTAGTGCAGYTATAGTTGTTGTAGTTATGTATGGTACTTGTTGTATGGATATGGAGACTCTCTCTCTTGTACACTACCCTTGGAGAAGGAGTGCTCTACTTGTATTGAGTTGTTGATGCAGTTAGCAACTAGGGTTTATCTTTTGGTTCTGGAGTACACTTGCCAGAATTATTCTAAGTAAATGTTAGTGTGCTCAGGGGTGGCATATGTGAATTCTTATGGCTGGGTGATAATTATGTGAAATTGTCTACGATTAAATAAGCATACCAAAATTTCAACATGGTATTAGAGTTGGTTTCCTTCGTAACAGTCTAACTGCTGGAAGGAACATCCTCAGTTTCCCCCATCTCCAAGATCGTTGAGCACTTACTGTACTCACTAAGAAGATCTCCTAAGTAAGGTGCATCTCTTCCTCGAATCAAATCTGAAAATTTCTGAAGTTCAGATATTAGGGTTTCCTCATAAAAACCCTAGGTTTGTAGTGTCATTTCCTTCATGCCAATTGTAGCACCAATTGCAGTACCAGTTGCAACACTAGTTACAATGCCAACACCGGTTGCAGTACCAGTTGCAATAAATTTTATGTGAAACATTAGGCTTAATCTTTGGTTTTTCTAGTGCACCTTACCCTAGCACATCTCCAATTACCTTTAGATTTCAAGTTGGAGCACTTTGAATTCTTAGGGTTCTTCATTGCTTGTTGCTATTGTCGAATGGTGTCATTGTCTTTCGTTGCCTGTCACTACTTCTGGAGGTATGTACTTATATATGTTTAAACGGTATCACTATTTTGAGTGTGATTGAAGGAGAAGGGATTTCTAGTCCAAGAAACAAGCGTAGATCCAAAGGGATCTCAGATACAACACATCCATAGGAACAACGCACTACAGGTTTGATTGTTTTCATATGCTTCTAGATATTATGGAATTATTGTGACCTTATGAACATCTAGTTGTATTTTGATCTATTGAAGTTATGATTATCATACTAACCTTTTTTCAAAGTTAAAGTTAGAAACTAACTTTAGTCAAAGTATTAGATTGATTAAGGTTGAGACTTTAGAGTTTATTTGCACTATATTCTCTAACCCATATTTCTGTCTAGAAAGCATATTGTCTTAAGTACAGGGGATAGGTTGAAGAGAATACTTTTCATCTTGAGTGAAGGAGACTCTAAAGAAAATCAACAACCCTCTGGTGTCCCACAACCCTCTATTGACACAGGTGTATACAACCAGAGGAGATGCAAGTGGATTCAAAGGAACGACACACAGAGATCTAGTTATTCTTTATCTCCTTTAGGCCTATTGTGTGAGCTATATCTCAGATATAACACAATAATGTAATAACAGACTAACAAAAAGAAAAATAACACAACATCAATCACACAGAACAAAAACATATACGTGGTTCACCCTCTCCCTAGGTCTACGTCCACAAAATTGTGTTTCTTGATATATTATGTGAAAACATACAGTTCTATCTGCATTCTTAGCTTGCAGATCTCTCTCTCTTCTCTATCTCCCCTCCTTGCACACCCATCTATAGGGTTGATCTTCGCACCCATCTGAAGATCTTACAATACAGACTCAATACAGTTATCTCTCTATAATTCTCTCCTTGAAAACACTAGAAACAATACCACAAGATGAAAAATCACCATTAATGAACAACCCCTCCCAGGTCCTCTAGACCTTTTATTTATACATTACATGATAAAGTCTAGGTGTCAAAACCCTAGATCCAAAACCCTAGGTCAACTTGACTCACGTTTTCAGGGCTTCGTCAACCTATCGTTCCTTCTTTCCCACAAGGTGCTCCAAAGCACTCGTTGACGTCTTCTTCCACTTGCTGAGTTGTCCACGATACATCTTCCTTTCTGATCTGTCATCCTCGATCTTCTCGTTCAACGGATATATTTCCCTTACTTCGCTCCTTTTCTGCTTCTTTAACCACTTCAACCCAATATCAGTCAATGTGCCTTCCGCGCAGTTCATATTTCATCTTTTCTCTTCTTTTTTCTTCACTTTCTTCCTTAATCCATAACCAAGGGCCAACACACGATCATACGCATCCATGTACCAAAGAAGAAGAAGATGAAAAAGGGTATGTTTGCGAGATACATAGTATCTCATATGGAGATTTATTGTAAGGAGAAGAAGGCTCCAAATATGACCAAAAAAATACCTCTAGTGCAGTTGATCACTCTTCATATAATTAGGAAGAGTCAGTAGAGCCAGAAGGGCCTACCTAGAATCGTTGTAGTAACCAAGAAGAGACCAGCGTGGTCCCATGAAACTTTGCAGGATGAAACATTGATGATCCATATCATGAGGAGAAGATGGCTCTGAAGATTATACAGACTCAAAGGGATTCAAGGTTCAAAGGGAGAATGGATGCTCAGAGACTTTCAGATTCATATGGAAGAGAGAGACATCTTCCAGAATTGTGAGACAGATGCCATGGGTTGAGAATTCTATATCGAAGCTTCAGAGGCTTTGAGGAGATATGAGATATTATGGGAAGATTCCCTTTCTTCAGTAGACTTTGATATAGTGACAGAGGAGGAAGTCAGTCAAAAGGACTGAGATACATATATTTTCCTTGGTTTTGAGACCATAAGGGAAGTAAGTGGTAACTTCCAAGTTGATCTACAAGATCAAGCATGTTGCAGATAAATAGCCTAGAGATATACAAAGCATGATTTATGTCCATATGATTCTCCCAGCAAGAGGGAGAATATTATGACAATAAACTTGCTCCAACATATTTCTATTGATGAACAGGTAGCAAATATGTTAAACAATCCTCTATCAGGGACAATCTTGGAGTGGTCCAAATGTTTTTTTTTTCCACTAGTTCGAAGTGATATGTTCCCCAGTAGACGGAAGTGATGAGATCACCAGTAGTGGGATATACTCCAACGTGGTTCGTTATTCCAACGCAGGCTGATATGCTACCCCAACACAGGTTGGTACTCCAACGCAAGTTGGTATGCTACCACAGCGTAGGTTGGTACTCCAACATAGGATGGTATGCTACCCCAAAGCAGGTTGGTACTCCAACGCAAGTCGATATGATACCCTAGTGCAACTTGGTACTCCAACGTAGAACGGTATGCTACCCCATCGTAGGTTGGTACCTGAAAGTAGGCTGGTATGATACCCCTGCATAGGTTGGTACTCCAACATAAGTCGGTATGCTACCCCAGTGCAGGTTGGTACTCCAACATAGGCTGGTATGCTACCCTAGCGCAAGTTGGTACTCCAACATAGGATGGTATGCTACCCTAGCTTAGGTTGGTATGTTACTCCAACGCATGATGGTATATTACCCCAACGCAGGTTAGTATGCTACTCCAACAAAGGCCGGTACGCTACTCCAATGAAAGTGCAGAACTTCCTATGACATATAGATCCATGATTGAAAATAGGACAATGACCGAGGTGTGCAGAAGCATAGAAGAAGTGATGATGATCGTGCCAATAGGAATACCTTCCTCGTTAGGAGGGAGTGTTAAATTTTTGAGTCATATTCTATTTGAGCTAACGAGTTACTAGTTATGTATGAACTATATGTTGACATGTAGTGTCGAAAATGATTCTCAGTTAGAGTGTTGATCAGCAGCATCAGAGGTTACTCGCTGGAGGGCCAACCAGTAGTGTTAGAGGTGTTTTCCAACTAGATGGATAATGTGCTGCTATGATGGTGATACTTGTTACATGAGATGTTTGATCATATGATATCTTGTGTGGCTATGGTGATGCTACCTGTAGACTCATCTGCAATACCATGTAATTATTTCCCATGCCATGTGAGATGGATGGATGTGTTTGAAACCACTACATGAATAACATATTAGTTAATATATCCCTAGCTAAGAGGGAGTGTTGATTTTATGGTAGTTGTGGGAGGTATTAACCTCCATGTGTAACCTATGATTTAGAATAGAATATTATAGAAGCAACTGAACCATTAAATAGATGTGTGGAAACCCTAGAATACAAGTATCCCTAGCAAAATAAATAATATTAGAATATTATCTTCTAGAAATACAAGTCGTCTCCACAGGAAAAAGATAAACATAAAATATAATTACCAAAAAGTCAGGTCGGTCGAGCTAGAAAAGTCATTGGAGAGATTAATATAAATAGAGGATGTTTTAGCTCATTTGTACAACCATTTAGTGTGCAAGTCTTGTGGAGAGATGCAGTTGCAGTTGCAACTGCAGTTGTAAGGAGGAATAAGGGTGCATGGTCATCTCTTGGTCTTGGTCTCTCTTTTGGTGATTTTCTTGGTGATATTCTTGGTGATATTCTTGCTAAGTATGTTGCAAGTTTGAGAGAGAAAGAGTAGTGCAGCTGCAACTACTGCAGTTGTGTATGGTACTTGTTATGTGGATATGGATACTCTCTCTCTTGTGTGCTACCCTTGGAGAAGGAGTGATCTACTTATCTTGAATTTTTGTTGCAGTTAGAAACTAGGGTTTATCTGTTGGTTCTGGACTAGGCTTGCTGGAATTATTCTAAGTAAAGGTTAGTGTGCTCGGGGGTGCCATATGTGAATGCCTATGTTTTGGTGATATGATGTGATATTTTTTATGCTTAAACGAGATTACCAAAATTTCAAAAATACAGACCAAACAACTCCACCAACAAGTGTAGTTGGAAATAATCTTAGTAAAAATATTTCAAAATCCATGACTTACATCTTGTGTGGTCTATCAAAATCTGAGTTTATCAAGGTGATGCATTACAGATCGTCACAAGAAATCTTGGACAAGCTTCAAAATATCTATTAAGGTGATGATAAGGTTGAGAAGGAAAAGCTAAAAACTCATAGAAGACAGTTTGAGAGCCTGAAAATGAAAGATGAAGAGAATGTTGCAGCCTATATTTTATGTGTTGATGAAATTTTCAACACCATCAAAGGACTTGGTGAAAAGGTTGAAGAAATGATGATTGTACAAAACTTCACTACTACATATGGTGTTGAAGTTTGACGGGGTGTTCCGACGTTACGGACAAAATCCACCTTACCGTCGGACATTACTCACTAATTCTCAAAATTTCATTATGTTTTTTCATGGTTCCCTGACATGCATCAGAATTACAACATGATTCATTATTCACCATACTTCTAACTCTTATTCGACGGTTTGTAATAAAAAAAGATGTTGTGTTTCCCATTGTACTGGATAAAGTTGCATGTATCCAGGCAAGCCACCAATGATGAAACATTGACATCACCATCATGACCCACCATTGCCCCATGGCCTGCCACTACGGCACCTATGTGGCACTTCCATGTCATCAAATTTTTCATCTCATAGGTACATTTGGCACCTAATTGATCCTTAATTATGCCAACTAGGGGGTAAAAATGTTCGCGTGGGCTTATTATACCTGTGTTGTCTTAATCGAGACATCAATTATGCCAACTAGGGGGGATAAAAATTTCATGTGTGGGATTAGTATGCCCACGTTGTCTAGAGAAATAAATTAAACATGAGTGGACAAGAGATATGATTGGAAAGTACAAGGATTAATGGATGAACATGGTGCATATTAAAATATTGCATGATGTGGGTAGGATGGGCAGTACCTAACCTAGATCAACTGTGCCGCCAGATAGGATATGAGTGAATTTCAAGTCATGTAAGGTAACAAGCCTCTAGTTGAGCAACATTACATGTAGAATTCACATTAAAATCATTGTTTTCTACTTAATTGAATTCATGTATCTTACCAGCTACAGATCACACACAAATTTAACCATTTGACTAATACCATGGTTCTAATACCATTGTTTTAATAGCATATATTAAAACATAAATGTAATTTTTGAATCAAAAAACATTCATCTAAACCATTTACATAGCAGAATAACATAATAACATAACAGAAACACTTGTCTATTAACAATTAACCAATTAACTGCATACAAAGGATGAACCTCCCAGCCATAGGCATTGTTGTCCATTTTCTCTCAATAGTAGGCCACCCACAAGCTGAGGTTATGAGTCCACAAGGAGATCCATCCCACTAGTTTTCCTCTCTCCACACACAGTAGTCCCAAAACCAAGGTTTTACTCCCACAACAATTCCAATCCTCCAACTCTCTCTTTACCCCACAACCCGCACTACCCAAGGAATGTACCCCTTTCATTTCTCACAGTCCCTCGAGTTGTACCATTTGTTTATTAGGTATCCTATTTCACTCAGTTGGATAGGAATATCTCAATTGGGGACTATAGGAACTCTCAGTTGCTTCAAGAGTGCTCACAATAGCCTACACAAGGCTCTTGAGCCATTTCCTCAACAAGAAATGCACTACATGCTTACATCCTATTTTACAGGCACATAGGCCTCATTCCTAGAATAAAACATAGCCCAATAGTGGTTTCCTTCAATCACATCATGGTTGGTTCTCTTCCGACACTCAAATATCTCTTTGATGTCCAAAAACTCCATTGAAAAAAAATTGTTCCTATTTTTCCATACAAAATTCCTTCCTTCTCCCTTGATTGCTTGACTCTCACTCTTCCCTGAATATTATTGTACTTCATCCCATGCTCTTCAATAACTATGGGATGTGGCCCCTCACACCCACCCTCTTACATGATTTTAAATGATTGGCTTCTCATGCACTCAATCAACAAATAGAAGGTTTACATGATGATAATAATTTCAGGAATGTGGGTTGGATTAATACCCAAGAATATTTCCCCCTTGGACCCCTTTCTCTTATTGAATCATAACCCCACATCATTCTTCATCTCTTTCATATTCCAGCCAGCAATTACTACTTTTATTAATTATTTCAATGTTCATAATATACAATTCGGCCCTCGTCCACATTAAATCAATATGGGATCTTTCCCCCAACACATCATCTCACCATCCTATTTCACATTTATAAATTTACATTCTAATTTGTGGGGATTAAAATCGAAGATGTTACATTCCCCTCCTCCTTATTTTTTCATTGTCCTCTGTGCACAACACCCTATAGGTGTAATTTCATTTTACAATTCTTGCTACCCAACCATTAATCAACATATAGGCTGTCCATAACAAAATCACACATGAATTCTATCCTAAACAAAATTACATAGGTACTTTGGCCCCAATAACACAAATACATTCATGATTTGGACCCCAAAAATCATAAATACATAAGTGCTCCAGCCCCAAAACATAGATACAAAGTCACCCTGGCCCAAAACATATACATAATCCACTGGCATTTTCCTACATCTATCTTGATTTCCACTAGCTCAATTCCTCTTAACCTGCCCAACCCAAGGAATGTACCCCTTCACTTCTCACAGTTCATCAGGAATCCCATTTGTTTGTTAGTGTTGACCCAATAAATGTTCCTCCTTCACTGTTCTTAGTCTATTGGGATACACTATTAGTTTATCAGGATCTCTCTAGCACATGTCACTGGGAACTCAAGGGACTCACTGCTAGGAAGAACTTACTAAGAAAATAAACATAAACAACCTTGTTTTTGTTAGTATATAATGGATGTGCTTGTTTAACCATAGACAATATCACTATTTTCACCCAACCATAGGCTGAAGCCACCCCTGAGACCTTAACCTTGACAGAGAATCATTCCAGAAGAAAACCCTAGGCTAGATAGCTAAATAAGATAGTGCACCTCTCTCCAAGGATAGGGCACCAAATAGGAGTAATAAGAGTCGATCAGATATTCCAAACCATAACCAAGAGAGAGTCCAGGCCAAAACTGAAATCTGCTAGCTGCAACAGCTACAATGGAAGCTCTCCTCCAAACTTGCGCACAAATTGGTCCACTGCAATGTGCACAAGTGTTTCTTCTGCAGTTCTGAGAATGTCTGCCAGAATGAAGACTGGTCTCCTGTATTTATACTAAAACTGGAAAACTATCTGGGCTGACTTCTCATTCTGGGTGCATATTTACTTAGTATATAATATTTCCTTTAGCCGACCTCTTCTCTTGGAGGATAATAACCTAATACAATTTATCCTCTTGAGCCAACTTGTCTTCTAGGGTTATTAGCCAACTAATTTAGGGTTTCTTCTTGCTTCCCAGAATATTTTATTCTCATCAAGTTTAAACGTGGAGATAAATACCTCCCGCAGCTACCATAATATCAACACTCCCTCCTAGCTAGAGAGGTATTTGAAAGTAATGGTCTTGAGCACAAACATACCATTTACCCGATAGTATCAACATAGTCGTATAGACTATCTCATGACTAGATCATGAGCACCATCATCACTATCTGTGTCATCAACTGCATCATGTCTCAAAACCATACTCCATCTGAGTAATCAAACATGATGTTGGATAAGTCACTCACTCCACAAAGTGACACAAGAGCCGTTCTTCTAATCCGGAAATATGTCCTAGAAGAATAAATGTTCTGAACCATTTTCCATCTAGGAAATATATTTCCATTGATAATCCATCTAGCTGATAATCATTTCCAACACTAATGATAGTCTTCAAGGTGATTGGAACAATGTCATTCAATAGAACAAAACTGTGTCTATCCATAGTATCACACAACTACAATCCAGTGGTACACTGCCACACCAAGTAGCACACAGATAATTGATCAGTGACATATAGTCACAATCAGTGGAAAACATCCACTACAGTAGTATACATCTATTGTTCGGAGACATACAGTCTCCATAACAATCATATCATCAACCTGCATAGAAAAAACATTGTTATGATATATAAACTGAATCATCTAGGTCATTCTTCCACTCACAATTGTGAGATCTAGAAGAGCATCTTCCCTAAGAAAGTAAAGCATCAATGATGAGTTATCTAGAATATTCTTCTCAAGCAAGGAAGAATAATTGTCCTGATTTCTAAGCCTGGACCATTCACCTATCTGGGCCATTCCTCTGGCACTAAACAAAGTGCAACCTGGAGAGAATGAATCTACCCTAGGGAATGCATGTACCTGATTGTTGAACCTGGACCATTCGTCTATATGGGTCATTCCTCTGGCACTAAACAAAGTTCAACCTGGAGAGAATGAATATGCCCTAGGGAATGACTGTTCGGACCATTTCTTAAGGAAATGACTATCCTGCACCAACCTCCAAAATGGAGCATTCTTCAAAACTGCTCACAATTGTGAGCTTCGAAAGAATGACTATATGGCGAGGTGGACCAGTCTTCTTGACAACTACTTAGAGTGATCGTCAAGAAGAGATATTGTCCTAGACCATTCCCTATGTTAACCACAAGGGGAATCGATGTCTATGGTACATCAACAATCCATTGAACCATTTTCATTATGAAAATAATCGTTCGATCTAGACCATTTTCCAAACTGGAAAATGCTTCTCCGTCAAAAATCTCAAACCACTTTTCAAACTGGAAAGGAACTGCTCGGCCTGGACCATTTTTCGAATTGAAAAATGACTTTCCATAAATCAATAACACATCAGTGCTCCCTCCCAACCTGGGAACCATCTCTTCCTTTTTCAATAAGGAAGTCGTCTCCACGAGCTCCAACTTGAGTACACAAACTATTTCATCTTGAATAGAGACTTTACCAAAATGTCTTCTTATCTTCTCATCTGTGAAGATATATATTGAAGAATAGCTTCTCCTTTCTGGACTTTATCATGGAGAATGAAATGCTTGATCTCAATGTACTTCGGTATTTCTGGAACATTGGTTTTCTGAAGGCTTCATATAGCTCTGATCATCATAGTTGAATTCATCTCTTTTGTTTCCTGCTAGCTCATAACATCATGGCAAGGGTCAAACTTGGAACATTTCCAAGTGGTACTTCTTATGTCATCATGAGAGCTTTGTCATGGATTGGAAATCAATCATCCTTGAGTTCTGAGTAACCATTCTGATATAGTATCTTTGTCATAGAATATTTTTCACCATGCTTTTGTTGTGCATTGGAGGCTCTGCACCAATTTGTTTGAATCCATATAAAACCTTCTTCCATATGCATACAAGAGTCTCTTCCTGGTATACCCCAAAGCCTTAAGGTTGTTCTACATACATTCTTTGTTCAATTATTCTGAAGAACAGTCTTTGTATTCATCTGATGTAAACTCCAACCCATGGATATTGCGAACGATATAATGGCTCATGTAGAGGTATGTCTGGTTTACTAGAACAAGCAATCATCATAGTCTTCTCCCTCCATCTGGGAGAAACCTCTAGTTATAGATCTCACAATGCTTACATTCATAAGTCTTCCATACACTGTTCTTCATCACAGCTTTAATTTCCTCTGCTTGATTTCTTTTAGTGAGTTCAGGTCAGGCTGTCTTGTGATTCTCGATACAATGACTAGTTGTTCTGTCTTTTCTTTCTCTTTTGGAATATTCATGTTCTTCCTTATGTTTTTCT
Organism: Picea mariana; assembly: GCA_032191745.1. NCBI lineage: Eukaryota > Viridiplantae > Streptophyta > Pinopsida > Pinales > Pinaceae > Picea > Picea mariana. The sequence goes on along the minus strand of JASDQU010374000.1, from coordinate 40,110 downwards.
TTAGCTCTTAGGTCCATGCAGTTTTCTATAGATTCCATGCCCTGAAGATTCCAACTTCTTCCTTTCATCATAGGATCATGGATGTGGATGGACAACCAGGGATACTTTATGGCTTATTTTCGAAGAAGACTTATTCTAAGGTCACACTGAACNTCTTTTCTTTCTCTTTTGGAATATTCATGTTCTTCCTTATGTTTTTCTTTAGCTCTTAGGTCCATGCAGTTTTCTATAGATTCCATGCCCTGAAGATTCCAACTTCTTCCTTTCATCATAGGATCATGGATGTGGATGGACAACCAGGGATACTTTATGGATTATTTTCGAAGAAGACTTATTCTAAGGTCACACTGAACACGTGCTTCTTTTTCATGGTTGCTTCCATGGAAAGATAATTCATCATATTCAATGGATCATATAATTTAGGATTAGCTCCCTCCTAATCCTTGCTTCATGCATGAATTCATTATCTTCTCTTGGAAATATATAATTGCCTCTCTCCATCTAGGAGAGTCCATGCTTATGTCTGCATCCTTATTACCTTCTGCAAATTGTCACAAATATTTTTCCAATTTCCTCTTGATTGCTGACTTCTTTCTGTCTTTAATTATTCTTCTAGGTCTCTTCAAAATTTATTCTTATTTCGGCTTATCTTGCAGCTGTTACTTAGGTAATTTCTTCCACATGAATTTTTACCAGGGGTTGTTGATGTACTTCATCCTTTCATGTGTATTGTCTGACTTGTAGTCATAGTGATAGCAATCCTTATCTTGTTATTCTTCCATAGGTATAGTTTCTCTTGGAACATATTATCTTCTAGGAAATAGATATGCAAGATATGTACAGAAAACATGGTATGTACAAGAACTATGAGGAGTATTGTTACCTTGTCTTAGAAAAATAAGTGTGTTTCATTCTACATAGTCTTCTTTGAAGGTTCCTTTTCTTCAGAAACTGATGCTTCATGTGTCTCCTTCCTTTTATTTATCTCAGGACAATGATTCTTGTAGTGACCATATTTTTAACAGTTGAAGCATTGTATTTCTGACATATCTTTCTCTTGATTTGGTTTCTTCCTGGAGCCAAACTTCTTTTTATTCCTGAAATCCTTGAACCTTGTTGTGAAGGCTTGATCATCGTACTTCTTTTGGGGTTTATGTTTTGCATTGATCCTTGATTCTTCTTGTGCACAACAAGTCCAAAGTTCTTCAAATGTAGGATACTCCTTCCTTATGTCTATGCTTGCAGCAAATGCATCCCATGTCTTGGGAAGACCATTGAGTACTATGTTTACCAATTCCTTCTCTAAAATGATCACTTCAATAGCTTGTAGTTTATCTCTTAACTGAGATATTCTCACAAAGTATAATGTTATGTTGTCATCATCATTCATCTTCATGTCATGGAGCTCATTCTTCAGACTCATTACTTGTCCAATGTTTCTGACTGAGAAGAGGTTTGTTAGGGAATCATACATCTTCTTAGATAAATCAATATGGGAGATGTAGGGTATCATGTGGTATTTTATATAATACACTATGATACTCATGGCATTGATGTCATTGTCTTTGAACTTCTCCATAACTGCAATGTTCTGCAGTTCCTTTTATTTTCCTTCTTCAAACTCTGGTTCCACAATCTTTCCTTTCACGATATCCAACACTTTATTCTTGGAAAGGATGAGATAAATCCTTGTATTCCATACTCTGAAGTTAGAATCCCCATCTAACTTGTTTTATGACTTCATAGAGTAAGTCATGGTTGTCGTGACTTGGTCAACCCTAGATTTGACCAAAAACTCAACCTTGACGTCTTATCTTGTTGAGAGTACCAGGAGATGCGCTAGGCTAGGGCACACTAGTCTATCTGGAAATTAGGTCAATCCATTCACTTAAGGTGCCTCAACGAGAGGATTAGGGTTTCTGCAATTGCTCCTGCTAGTGACCCTAGTGGCAGTGCTTTGGTAACTGCTCCTGCTAGAAACCCTAGCGGCAGTTCTTCAACGAGATTAGTATCCTTATGGCTATGCTCCCTTCTAGTGGTTATACTGAATGAAGGATGTGTGGGCCCATAACATGTTAGAATATAATGGATGTTCTCATTTAACCATAGACAACATCACTATTTTCACCCAACCATAGGCCGAAGCCACCCCCGAGCACCTTAACCTTGATAGTGAATCATTCCAAAAGAAAACCCTAGGCTAGATATCCAAACAAGATAACGCACCTCTCTCCAAGGATAGTTCACCAAATAGGAGTAACAAGAGCTTATCAGAGAGTCCAAACCATAACCAAGAGAGAGTCTAGGCCAAAACCGAAATCTGCTAGCTGCAGCAGCTACAACGGCATCTCTCCTCCAAACTTGCACACAAATTGGCCATCTGCGGTGCTCACAAGTGTTTCTTCTGTAGTTCTGAGAATGCCTGCTAGAATGAAGACTAGCCTCCTATATTTATACTAAAAATGGCAAATTTTATGGGCTGACTTCTCATTCTGGGTGCCTATTTACTTAGTATATAATATTTCCTTTAGCCGACTTCTTCTCTTGGAGACTAATAACCTGATACAAATTATCCTCTTGAGTCAACTTGTCTTCTAGGGTTATTAGCCAACTAATTTAGGGTCTCTTCTTGCTTCCTAGAATATTCTATTATCATCAGGTTTACACATGGAGGTAAATACCTCTTGCAGCTACCACAATATCAACAGTTTCTGCAGTGCAACTCACATAGGAGTTCACTCTTTAGACCTAACAACCTAGTTCTTTGATAGTGCAAATCACACAAGAGTTCACTCTTTAGTCCTAACAACCTTGTTCTTCGACAATACTCGCCTCTAGGCTTAGGCATCCCTTTCATTGGTATCCAGTTCCTCAGGTGAACCATCATTTTCCAAGGTGTTCTCATGCAGACGAAATCCAACTTGATGTTAGACTTCCACTAGTAATATATAGCCTGTGGAAACCATCCATCCTGCATCATATGCCTATAGTCAATATGAGACATTATCATACAATTATAAAATTTCAAATCTATTTACACGGGAAAATAGAATTTTCCAAACATGAGTTTTTTGCTCATAGTTGTGTATCTCTTGCAGTAGTAGATATTAATCTTCTTTATGGGATTACATCCCTGCCATATCCATAACCAGTTCCCTTGCAATTTTCTCAATTTCCATGTAGCCAAACAAATTGTTAAGATATCATAACAATTTTCAATTATTAATTTCTTAATAATGTTTATACAGGAAAATAAATATTCCCACACATGAGATTTATGCTCATTATGTTTGGCTCTTGCAGTTGTAGATATAAGTCTTCCTTATAGGCTTATATCATTGCCATATCCAAGACCACTCTACCTACAATTTCCTCAATGTTTTTGCAGCCAAACAAATTGTTAGTAGATCATGCACAATATCATTTCACTGCAACATTTACATTCAGTCCATGAAGTAATTTCAGAATTACATTACTCTAGAATTCAATCACTTTCAACTATTGTTCATATTAAATGGAACGAAACCATCATTCCTTTCACATGCATTATCTAGCATACAAATTTTTTCATCATGCAATCAAATTTTACCAATAAATAAAACCAATGGGCCAATGCCCATGGTCACATTTACACAATGCATCCTTGCATTGTCTATGGAATACCATATGTCCATGTCATGTATTCCACCATGTGAATTGGAAAATCTAGCCAACGTATCAACACATTATTCAAACTCTTCCCCATTTACCTGTCTAATAATTTGGATACCCTCCTCTTCGACACATACACAACACTAGGAATATAATTCTCTTAGTTCTCTCCTATGTTGGCAAAGAGGTTGTAGTCCAAACATCAGTGATACACAGGAATACCATAAGAAACAATATCATCATGCTATAATCATTTTTTCTAGATACACAATCCATCATTATATTTATTCAAATATCATAGCATCATTATTTCATATATATATATATATATATATATATATATATATATATCAACAGACTACTCTTAGTATACACTCATGCCACCATCATGTCCATGAATGTCCACATCCCCAATATACACCAGTATGCACCAAGCATTTGATCTTTCATGCCTAGTTATACACACGCATTCTATCTTTATTGTATGCATCATGCATCAATTCTATCATGTACTCCAATGCATATCTATTTCAAATCTAATTTAATTATTTGGTTGTTTTTGTAGATGGTTGTCCTTGAATTCTTGTAGAACCATGTTTCCCTGTGCACTATCATTATGGTCCATTGTGCACCACCAGCCTTTATTATGAACCTTCCAAACAAGCCCCACTTGTCCATTCTACATTTCCAGCCACTAGATCCACTAGTGCTTCCATCTCACAATTGCTTTCTTTATGCAAAGAAAACTTGTCCCAACATCTTTTGGCTATAATTCTCAATATTAATAAGAACTAATCCAGCTAAACATTAGCACTGCAATATAATTAGTCACTCCCCATTTCCTTGACCAACCTGATCTTGAAATACAATTATCATTGATTGGAATTTCAACATGATTCTAAAACATTATTTTATGTCATATTTCTAATACTCTTTGTCATCCATGGCTTTGCTCAATTTTAAATATTTCTTTTTACTTCATTGCATGATTCACTATGAATCATTGCTTTGTCACTCAAGGACACTCTTCTCCAATTGGAATGCTACACTACTCCATATACACTTGTACCCTTCTCTTGTTGGGAACTCTGGTAAAATAGATAGCTTTCTTGCTTTGGATAATTTAGATAAAAATCGCCAAATCATATCTAACAATTCCTTCTTCCTGCATCCCTATGCTTGAATATAGAGATGACTCATCTACTATATGAGTCACACCTCATATCATGATATCATATTCCCTTCTCTTGCATCAATTTTTGTATCCTACACTACCTTTCTACCTTCAAGGCTATGGAGTTCTCCTTAAATCCTCATGCATTCTTATGACACTCATTACTTGTTGGATTCATGTCTCATGTGAGAAAATCTTCTTATTTTTCCCTTGTAAACCATTTTAACTCTATAGAAAATGAATACTTACATTCCTTTTCTCTTCCTTAGACCTTTTTTAACCTTGCATTACTTGCTTTGTAGCCCCGCACTTTCCTTTCCAGCTCTTTGATGCTTCAGCCAATTGCATAAGCTTGATGTGATTCCTTGTCCTTTGTACCCTGGAATTGATCTAGAATGGACCCACACAATTCTCAATTGGGGAATATTATTGCATTTCTAGAAATATCTTCACACAACACTCTATGCTAAGTGTTTCTCTACTAATTAATTATTCCTTGTTAACAAGCTCAACCACCTTTTTCCCATTAGTAGGTTGTTTCACTTCAAGTGTGCATCTATAATTATGCATAGACACTATCATGGGTTTCAATACTCTTCCTTAGCCATCAATTACCTCTGGAACTCACCTCTATCATCTCGGAAATTTTCTCTGAACTTTGACATCATTTGGAAAAATATTCACATTGAGTAGTTACACAGTTCATGAATCCAATTCCACTTTTTCCTGCAACTTTATGGAGCAACCCAATTCTCCCCCAAATAAATTAGGATTTCTATCATGTTTTCTTTGGTATTACATTTCCAATGACCATACTTGTGCTTCAATCTGATTTATGATCTAATATTTATGGCTTCATGAAATTTTCGTTCTACTCAATGGTGTCCTTCAAGTTCACCAGAAACCTTCTATTTGATTCCTTGAGAATTATTTGGATCAAAAACAAAATCTGAGTATATATATATATATGGATTCTATTATCCAATATATTTCCTATTACTACTTTCTTTCTCAATTCTGAGTATTGAGCATAAATTTATAGGAAATTGAATATTTCCCATTTACCCCTTTTGTGCACCTTTCTCCCTGGTGCAAATAATCTTAAACACCAACTTTTTCCACTTATATATGTAAATCTATTGAGAAAAAAGAAAAATATTCTAACTGATATATATAACTCTTCCAGCACTTAACTCATCATAACTTTTATATTGTCACATTGATGCTCCAGTCAAAAACCACAGCACTCTGGAAATGACTACTTTACCCCTTTGGACTTTCTTCTAGCTTAGCAATTTTATCCATGTTTATGCATCCCTACACCAATTCCTTCAGGATTTTGATAGAATATCAATTGTGTATTTTTATTATTACCTTATGAACAATCAGTCACAATTTCACCCTTAATCGGACTCCGGACTTATAGTTACAGCCTATAGAAGTTTTGATTCTTTTACATTTTTAGTCTTGTATACTACATGTGTCTTCTTTCTCTTCCTACACATTTTTGCCCATATTCCAAATATAGCTCCATGATTGTCTTCTACGTTTCATAATGTTTCCATATGCTGCTCATATGCCCCAAACCGACTTTCGAGAAACAAGTTATTCCCTTCAGAAGTGAACTGGTGTCGAAATTTTACCTTAATTGTTTCAGTTGTAACGTTCTCATAAGATTGTTGTTTTGCGAACAAATTAGCTCGTTGGAAAGCTCTCCTTGAGCACTTTTTTTTAATATGCAAATAGTTTTTGTAATTCGTACATCACTTACAGCCTCAAAAACAAAAACTACTAAAAATGTTGTTTAGGGCCTCAAAATAGCTTTGCAAGTTCAAGACCTTCAACATCCCGAAAAAATCATAGAATTTGACTGTTTATTGTTATAACAACCTTTTAAATATGATTTTTTGTTATCAAATTAGGTGATATATTAGTTGTTGATATGAATCTATCATCCATCGGGGATCGGTTTTCTCCTTTCATTGTGCACAACAGTTTCCCAAAATTGTCAACCTGACCATCAGTGATCGGCCCATTCCTTTAGAAATCGATTCGCAACACAATGTTAAATCGATCAACCCGACCCTCGACTATTGGTTGTTGGTGATTATCACTAGTGAAAGAAACACCTTAATAATTCGATTGACCCCAGCCATCGGCCATCGGCTGTTTTCCATTCCTATCTGTTAATGAAAACACTTCTCCAAATTGGTCTACCCAACCATCGACCATTTCCCTTGGCTAACATGGAAATTGTTGATGTGCGATGACACATGGATGCTAACATGGAATGATGCATAAAATTTAACCTAGAAATATAGATGATGTGGCATGACACATCATCACCCTCTTTCCTTCATCGATCATCGATCATTTTCCTTGGACAACCCGAACACCTCACTGAATCGACCGACACCCTATCATCATTCCATTGGCCATCTGCAATTTCTCTTGCTCGACTCCAATAATTCACCGAATCGACCAACACCCGATCATCAACCCATCGACCATCCATAATTTTCATTGGAAACTAAAACACTTCACCAAATTTTTTGACCCGACCATTGGACATCATCGAATTCTCTTGGCCCTTCAACACTTAGAAATTTCTTCCAAATCCCCAATGAATTTGGACCGTCAATATACCATGAAGAAAATATCTTGATCGTTGATCTATCCAACTTTTTCCAACTTTTTCAATGCCCAACCATCATCCATTAGTCGTCAAAGACTTCTTTTGGTCGATCCCAACTCTTGGTCAATCTTGTCGATCTGACCATCGGTCGTCGACGAATACTATCGAAAAACTTCAACACTTAGAGACTTTTTATCAAATATCAGGTCAATATGGGTCATCGATCTCCCAGCCAAGATAATTTTGATTGACGATCTGTATCATTTTTACCACTATTGAAAATAAATCTCAATCGTTGATTTGATCCATTTTTGAAACTACAGAAAATGAATCCCTGTCATCAATCTGCTTCAACTTCAAAGGGGTCGAAAACATATATTAGGCATCAATTCACTTCACCTTTCAAACAATTGAAACCTTAAAAGTTTTAAAATTTATCTCAATGAATCTAAGTCGTTGATCTCGAGATCAAACATGATCTCGACCGTCAATTCACTGAACTATGTCCAATGCTACATTAGCCAGTAAAACTTGAAATATACTGGCCCTTGACAAAGTTTTGAAGAATATTTGGTCATATTTGACCATTTTTGGGACTTCAACATCTTGCCAAAGATGGAGTGCAACGCGAAGCAGAAATTAGGGAAAATAGACCTATTTTTGGGTCCCTTTAGGGTTTTGGGTTAATGTAACAGGAAAGGGATACTTAGGTTGACCCGTGGGTTGACCCATGCTTAGACCCATTTTTGTAATCTATAAATAGATACTTAGGCAATGTAAGAAGGGGGAGAGTAGTACATCTATGTGATGTATAGCTGATGGCTTAGTGTCAGGAACTGGATCTGTGTGATTAGATGTATCTTGTAAATTATTTGTGCATGATTGTAAGAAGCTTCAAGTTGTTTTGTGCTGAAGTGCAAGGAAGAAGGATCTAGCAAGATGCGCAGATCTTTTGTCCTGTGTGAAGCAAGGATTGTTGAAGCTCTGTGTTGTAACTGCTTGACTGAGATAATAAAGAAGAATATCTTGTGGACGTAGCCCCAAGGTGGGGGTGAACCACGGTAACTCTGTGTATTGTGCTATGTGCTTCGACCCAATGTGTTTATCTCCTTCTTGGCTAAGTGCTTGATGTTATTAAATAGATTTAGTTATGCTTTGTGCTTTTGAGATAGGAATGAATGTTAGATATGATATGTAAGATGCTTAGTGCTTGATTTGCGGAACCCGATCTATCTTGTTGTGGCTAAGTGATGAATTATCTTAGATCTAAGTACTCACTGCGATACTCTGTGCTATCTGAGAAGTGTTGTAAGGGTTTAATATTGATGGATAAACCATGCTAGATGATTTCTAAGTGCTATAATCACAGATCTGTGTCCTAGCTAAGGTTGCAGACATCTGATTCCTACAACCACCCCTGCCTCTACCTTGGGTGAGACTTCATCTTCTTCGCAGGTCATGTTGTCGAAAGGGTCGGTAGTTAGGGTTTTGTTGGTGCGCTCTTAAGCGTTGAACCCTGGGTCTGCCCCTATGCCAAAAAATGGTTCCGTTGTCAGGACGTGAAACTATGATTGCTGGGAACTAAAGAAGAAAAATCTTTAAGCTCTGTGCGTAGATCTATTGCCCTAGTGCACAGTATTCTACTTGACCTGTGAAGCTTTGTGCCGAGAAAGAAAGGTCGGATCTGAAGGAAAGAGGTCAGATATGAAAGAAGAGAGGTTGATATTGAAGGAAAGAAGTGAGATCTGAACACTTTGTGCTCTAAGAAAGGTAAAAGTAGAAATTTCTACAGAAACGAGGTAAGATCTATAAGCTCTAGCCTCTAGTAAAGGTAAGAATAGTTCAAGTTTTAGATCTGGAAGCTTTGTGCCCCGTGGAAGAAAATACGTAAAAAAATTTACTTCTAACGTATGGATTTAGGTATGCTTGATAAATTTCGTCTCAACTTAAAAACTAGAGCATTATTAGATAAAAGAAAGTTTGATATGAATAGGTCTGACAGGAATAGTGAAAGATATGTTATACCTATGCATAGAAATATTTTTTGGACTAACCAATGGATGTAGGACCCTAGAAAGAATTTTTTGCAGGCTAGCCCTTATGATCCTAGCACGTAGTACAAAAAGAGTTGGGGATCATTGAAGAGAAAGAGAGGATTAACTCTTTGCTACAATTGCAGAAGACCAAGACATCTTGCTAAGGAATGCCCTGGGAGAAACCCTAGTTGCCTATGTTGTAAAGCTATGGACCATGAAGTATTGGATTCCCCTAGAATGATTGCTAGACTTGAAAAGTTGAATATGGAACAAGCAAACTATGAAGGAGATCAAGAGACTAAAATAATAGAAGAACCCCGGAAACAATCAGAGATCATGTTACTAAAAATAAAAGAAACCCTAGATGACCATAAGGATGTCAGTTTGTCAGAGATCTTCAAAGAAAAGGAGAAAATCAAAGTAAGAATAGGAGACTTCAACATTGACTATGCTCTGGATGAGGGAACACCGATGAACATTATGACAAAAAACACTTGGGAAACCCTAGGAAGGCCTGCTTTGGTCCCTTCACTAGGAACCATCGGATTGTTTAAAGGAAAATGGTAACCCTATGTGGCAGAATTACCCAGATAGTTATGAGTACCCATGGAACTTCAACAGAGGAAGAATTCAAAGTTATTAAATTTATTGAGGACCACACCCCATTTCCAGCTTTGTTAGGCGGGATCTAGATTGAAAAAGACTAGATCCAAAGAAAAGGACGCTCTAGAACAGAAGAAGAAAGAACTCATGGAATTTTGTCTAGAAGGATCTCCTACTTGATGAAAGAACAAGAGGATAGACCTAAGCCATTGAACACTAGGGACTTGGGTATCGAAGTTATAAGAGCATTAGAGGAACCACAGAAGATTGAAATACCTAATCCATGTGATGAAGGAGTATTACCCTTGGATCTGAAGAAAGAACCTAAGCAACGCGAAGTGACTATGTCAAGAGAAGATAAGAATCAGAATGGCAAAAGGATGATCGAGACGAAGCTTATTGGGAAAAAGGCTAGGAAGCTAAGTAAGAAGAGGGCCAAAATTGGAAAGTTACAGAAGACTCCAGAGGAAACTTCGCAGAAGGAAAAATCATAGGAATCGAGCTTCGTCGGGATATCAGAAGAGCGACCTATGGCACTTCGCCATGGCCCAGAAATATAGTCGTTGGAAGCCAATATAACCGTTCGAATTCTACTTCGAATGGCTCGAAATGCATTTATGGCTCACCACTAGACCATTAAACCACTCCATATGGATAGAACATTAGTTAATGCAGCCTCTTATCCATTGCAAGTTGACCGTTGCTAAGTTTCCCTACTTAGTTCGTCGCACCACGCATCGAAAATACTTTTTCTAAACGAGAATTTGAGCCTGAAACTTGAGATTACTTCACCTTGCGATCATTTCCTTGTTCCCATATTGTTCATCGTAGTCTCTGAATTCATTTTCACACCTAAGATAGTTGAATCAAGATTGTATGACGAGCTCAGCATTGTTAAGAAAGTAGTTCAAGAAGTTTTGATTGACTTAATGACTGAGAGAGTCATGTCAAAAAGAAGGATGTCTACAAGTGTGCAAACATCATCAATAGGAGGAGTCCAAGCTTCTCCCTCCACTGCTCACGAAGTAGGACCTTCCAGAACCATGACCAAGACAAGAACAAAGCACAGAGATGATACTGCAAACACCAAGCTGATTCCACGCATTCTATCGGTTTACATACCACCTTTGAGCGGTTAACCGTGACAGTGTACCCAAAGACTTTGAGTACACCTTGATCACCACGTATCTTCTAAAAGGGGTGCGCGCAGTATGTGCTGACCAGGATAATCTTGCAGCAATGAAACTTAATGATTTTAACCTTGGAGATTGCAAAATCTACAGCATGTTAGCTCTGCATAAGTACTTAACCAAGACCAAAGGCAAAAATCCTAATATTGTCCCACAGTCTTAGACCCAGAACCTTGTGCAGTCCACACTGCTCAACATAATGAAGATCCCACACCAGGAAAAACACATGCATCAAGTTGTTGTTGTCTTGCTACCACGGAGGATACTTATGGTTGGACCGCCGCATCACTGTGGATCCGACTCTGATCAATCGAATCACAGGACTTAGCATGAAAGGCCCTAACCCACAGGACTTTTACTTAGGGAAGACCTCAGACCGAGCACTAGCACAACGGATAAAAGAAACCTATGGTGATGTAGAGAAGGGTACACGAGGCTACAAGGTAGCCTCTATCCAGAGTGGCGCAGTGTGCCTTGCCTGTCAGTTGATCATGGGAAAGTTAGTTCATAAGAACAGGCCAACAAAGGTGACTGGCTTCGTAGTTGACCTCACAGAGAAGTGCGTCGAGGGACTACAGATGAATTGGGCACAATATATTGTAAACCAGTTAGAGCTGGATTGTAGAGGAGCACAAGACCAAGGGTATGAGTTCCACTTTAGTTGGTTTCTCATACTCATCACCTTCATCTCTTGGGAACTACCAGAGGGAGCCACTTTTCTAAAGATCGAACCTTTCGCACCACTAACCGCAAAGTTTCTACACTGTGGTAATCCAGCGACATGAACAAGCAGTGGCATTCCAATGTTGTCTTCCACACCTATTTCAACCAACTGAAGAATGCAATTCATTCTACACCGTGAATCACCCCAAACGTACTTCATAGGTTTAGACCTTTGATGAAATTCAGCGCGAACCACCACTTCACTTATATTATAGTGCACGGTGATGAGCATAAACAGCAGCTCCAATCCTACTACAAGTTGATAGAAGATGACTTGGAGGAGATTACCAAGGAATGGTCAATGGACCTCCTTGTTGCAGAGGACCCCGCAGACATGTCCGACAAGGAAATCCCTGAAGCTATGTTGGATACACCTGGGCCAAGCAAGACTAAGAAGGATGACAAAGTTGAAGATGTCCCTAGCATGTCCATGAAGACTACTTCGATCTCACCTGTGTAGGGAGGTGATGGTGACGAACTAGGTAGCATAGAAGTTGAGCAAAACAGAGGCAAGGTTACTCCACCTAGAGAGGAGGAGGATATCTCCATGAAAAGAAAGATTACACCACCAAATCCCTTCTCCCAAAAGAAATATAGGGCCACTCGGACCACGCTTAAAACTACCCTTACCCCGGATGACTTCAACTTCTTAATTGTTGTGTTGAATGATGTTTCACTAGAGCTCGTAGAAAATCAAGAAGAAAAGCAAGAGGAGATATTCAACCAAATCAAGGGCGAACTCCAAGAAGCACAACAGGCACTCCAATCGAGCCAAGTAGTTTCTACAGAGCCCTTGATAAGTGGAACATCAGGAACAGGTGATGAGCCCACTCAATTACACCAAATCGTTGATCAAGTCGAAGCTCGCTTTCGACGAGCTCAAGAAGACATAGCACAAGCCACCCAGGCTTTGATGCAAGCACAGAATGCACTTCTAGAACAACAGAGTAAGGTAGAATGGGAAAAGCTTGCCCTGAAAGAGAAGTGGGATAAGGAAAAGGCACAGTTACAGCAACACAAGGACCAGTTGCTAGCAGAGCAACTTGAAGTACAGGAAAGGGATCACAAATCACTTCACTCTGTGACGGTCATAGAAGTGAATATGGAAGACCATCTCCCACAATAGGTGACCCAACTGGAAGATGTAATCCAACAACTCCAACAACGCATCATAGATCTGGAGCTCTGCACCGTGCCGGAGACCCCCCAAGAAATAAGAGATCTAAGAGAGGCCAATGCTCGAAGCACAGTTGGTCGATTAAAAACCTTTTCCTTGGAATGCAAGTAGTTGAGTGATAGAAGCACCCAGACTTATGAAACCCTCATAGAGAATCCAGAATTGCAGACATTGGAGGCACAGCTCTAAGAAGAAAAGCAGCATGTAGACACACTATAGGCACAGATAAACACTTTGACCCCAATCGAAAGAATGAAGAGTTTTGCAGAACAACGCATAGCCCAACAATAGGTACATACGCTACAAAGTAAATTGATGTAAGTCTCCCAACAACTTCAGCCAATCCAAGAAAAGGCATGCCAACTGTTTGTTGAACTTGAAAGCCAGGGAGTTGAAATCGAACAGGTTGTCATCACTGCAAAACAGTACCTGGAAGGACCGCTCAATGACACAGTGATCCAGGAATTCACTGAGCAAGAGGCTATCACACTACAGTAGGTTGAAGCAGTTCGAGCCAAGCTCGAGGCATTTGAGGCAGAATTGATTAGACCAGAGTAACTCAGGATGAGTCATAGGTGAGTGTTGGGGGCTTGTTGGCCCTTGACAAAGTTTTGAAGAATACTTGGTCATATTTGACCATTTTTGGGACTTCGATAGCTTGCCAAAGATGGAGCGCAACGCGAAGAAGAAATTAAGGAAACTAGACCTATTTTTGTGTCCCTTTAGGGTTTTGGGTTAATGTAACGGGAAAGGGATGTTGGCTCGTGGGTTCACCCACGCTTGACCCATTTTTGTAAACTATAAATATATACTTAGGCAATGTAAGAAGAGGGAGAGTAGTACATCTATGTGATGTATAGGTGATGGATTAGTGCCAGGAACTAGATCTGTGTGATCAGATGTATCTTGTAAATGCTCGGTGCATGATTGTAAGAAGTTCGCAAGTTGTTTTGTGCTGAAGTGCAAGGAAGAAGGATCTAGCAAGCTATGCAGATCTTCTGTCTTGTGCAAAGAAAGGATTGTTGAAGCTCTTTGTTGTAACTGCTTGACTTAGATAATAAAGAAGAATATCTTGTGGACGTAGCCCTGGGGTGGGGGTGAACCACGGTAACTCTGTGTATTGTTCTCTGTGCTTCGACCTAATGTGTTTATCTCCTTCTTGGCTAAGTGTTTTATGTGATTAAATAGATTTATTTATGCTTTGTGCTTCTGAGATAGGAATGAATGTTAGATATGATATGTAATATTTTTAGTGCTCGATCTGTGGAACCCGATCTATCTTGTTGTGGCTAAGTGATGAATTATCTTAGATCTAAGTACTCACTGCAATGCTTTGTGTTATCTGTGAAGTGTTGTAAGGGTTGAATATTGATGGATAAACCATGCTAGATGATTTCTAAGTGTTGTAATCATGGATATGTGTCCCAGCTAAGGTTGCAAACATCTGAGTCCTACAACCACCCCGGCCTCTACCTCGGATGAGGCTTCATCTGCTTCGCAGGTGTTGTTGAAAGGGCTGGTAGTTAGGGTTTTGTTGGTGTGTTCTTGAGCGTTGAACCCTGGGTCTACCCCTGTGCCAACAAAATCCAACCTTCCAAGTCGAATTTAACTTTGCATATCTACTCCATTGAACCTCTCTTAAACAGTCCTAAGTCATTTAAACTCAGATTTTTCTCACGAATTTGGGGATTTCTCTTTAATTTTCTATGTTTTTCCCAAAATTCATCACAGACAAAATTTGTAACAGCGAATTTTCCCGAATTTGCACCAGTTCTTCGGCTATACAATCATAGTGTTTGATCTAGAAGATATGATACCACTTTGTAACGTACACAGCCTCCAACTAAAAAACAGTACATGTGGAATGCACATTAAAATTAAGATTTTATACTTAATTAAATTCATGTAGCTTACTAGATATAGATTACACACAGATTTAACCATTTGAATGATACCATAGTTATAAATGCATCTAACAACATATATTGAAACATGAATACAATTGTTCAAGCAAACAACAAACACACATCATTCATCTAAACCATTTACATAGTGTAATAACATAAGAACATAATAGAAACACTTATCTGTTAATAATTAACCAATTGGTTGCATACGAAGGATAGACCTATCATCCATAGGTGTTGTTGTTCATTTTCTCTCAACAATAGGCCACCCTCAAGATGAGGCTATGAGTCCACAAGGAGATATGTCCCACTGGTTTTCCACTCTCTACACACAACAGCCCCAAAACCCAGGTTTTACTCCCAAAACAATTCCAATCCTCCAGCTCTCTCTTTTCCCCACAACCTATTGTTGGTTACTATTCTCCTATATTGTTTGATTTTATTGACCCAGGGTTCATGTCTATTTAGGTTTCCAACAAAGCCTCTAAAACTATCGGCCTTTCTAGTAAACCAGCAGGCAACACAACGCACAGGATGTGTTGTGCAGTCTCACCCGAGATAAATTTAATGGATGGTTGTAAGACTCATGTGTTTACAACCTAGGATTGAGTGTGAGATATGAGGAATGAATATTGAACCATTATTACAACTGTAACTGTAATATACTGTCATTTACAAATACGCAAGAAATATAACAACTTATTCATTAAGCATAATAAATAACTACTGGAATGATGATAAAGAAATGCATGCATTCATCACACAACACAGATGTTACCGTGGTTCACCCCCTCCTGGGATACGTCCACAAAGATTTGGCTCTCGACTCTTTTATTATATTATTTCCGCATCTATAGCATCATGTGCTTACAACTCTTCATAGTCGGGTAAGATCTGTATGAGGCGGACTAGATCGCACCAGGCTCCCTAGCCTGTGATATGACCCTCAATACCTACCTTCCCTCATCCTCTATATCTCAACGGCTTATACAAAACTGGCTTATATCGCAAAACCTTACATATCGCATCAACTCATGCATAACTACAACAACAACAATAATCTGAACCCCCATAGTCCAACCCCTATGATAGCTAAGTATCGGTATTTATACGTTTTTGGATCTTCATCCATTACAATACATTACCAAAACCCTAACCCTAACATCATTAGGTCTTCCCTCGCATGCGCGTGTTTTGTTCTTTCTTCCAACTATCGCTTTCCTCGTGCATGCTTTCTTTCCCAAAATCATCTTACTTATCCACCTCGGCCTTTGGCCTACCTCCAACACCTGCACTACCCAAGGAATGTACCCCCTTCACTAATCACAATCCCTCAAGCTATACCATTATTTTATCAGATCCCCTAGTACACTCTGTTGGATAGGAATCTCTCATATGGGGACTCTAGGAACTCTCAGTTGCTTCAGGAGTGCTTACAGCAGCCTATGCAAGGCTCTTGAGCCATTTCCTCAACAAGAAATGCACTATGGGATTACAACATGTTTTACAGAAACACGGGTCTCATTTCCAGCATTAAACACAACCCAATAATGGTTTTCTTCAAGCACAGCATGGTTGGTGCTCTTCCCAACACTCATCTCTCTCTTTGCTACCCAAAAACTCCATGTAAAAAAACAATCTATTTTTCCATACAAATTTCCTTCGTTCTCTCTTGCTTGCTTGAATCTCACTTTTATTAAAGATGATCATACTTCATCCCATGCTCTTCAATAAATATGGTATGTGACCCCTCACACCCACCCTCGTATATGAGTTTAAATTATTAGCTTCTCATGCACTCAATCAGAAAATAGAATGTTTACATGATGACAATAATTTCAGGAATGTGGGTTGGATTAATACCCATGAATAATTCCCCCTTGCACCCCTCTCTCTTTTGGGATCATATCCCCCCATATTTATTCATCTCTTTCGTATCACAACCAGTGATTACTACTTTTATTAATTATTTCAATGTTCATAATATGCAATTTGGACCTCAACCACATTAAATCAATACGGTCTCTCTGCCCCAACACATTGGATCACCATATTATTTCACATTTATACAGTTACATTATAATTTGTGGGGATTAAAATCGAGGATGTTACAAGTCATATGCTATTTAATGTGACCAGTGAAGCCCTATGATGGATGGTCCTGATAGGTATTGCCATGTCCCATAGTTACCCCTTTGTATAAGGAAGGGGCATTAGTCCATGGCATTACAAATATCTCATTGAGTGGTTAATTCCATATAATTAGAGTGCCCCATAGGTTTTTCAGGACTCTGAATCCATTTTCGCATATAGAAATGCAAGTTGAACAACATAAAATTGTGATTTTTCCTAGATTTAGATTACTCGATTCAGATAAAAAAATGTCAATTAAACATAGAATGTTTAGACTACAACACCATGGGAGAAACTTGGGAAGGATTTGAGTGGTTGGATCAAAGGTTATAGTATTTCACCCGTATGCATATGGTTCCACCAGTCAAGAAGAAGCATGTTGCTTCAACATCGACAGTCAAGGAAGCCCCAAGACAGAGAAAAGGGGAGTCTCTAGCAGCAGTGGGAGGACAAAGGAAAATGATCAAATATTGAAGGGAGGAATCGATGATGCCAACACTTCCAAGGGAATGTGAGAGTACAAGGAAATGGGAGACAAATTATTTTTCTAGAAGGAATATGTCCATATTGGTCGGGCCAAATGGGTGTTGAAGGTGTTTGGCCCAGGTATAGGATACTGCAGTAGTTGCTTAGCAACAAGATCATAACTAATGGTAAAAATATACCTAGTTATATCAATATTTTCCATCCCCATCATAATCTTCTACCTCAAGCTCATCTCCAATACATCATCAACCATTAACCATCACTTCCCCTTCTCTTCCCACCTATTCGTGCACCCTTCATATCCATACCACATTTTGTATCTTCCATTAGACCCTTCAATGCACTACCAAGTTTGGAACCCATTCGTACTGTAAGTTGCTTCAGTACCACCCCACAGTGTGAAGTTGGTGACTATATAAAAAACCCTTCTGAGTATCGATTGTGGTGGACGAATGGATACAACAAGGTGGTGTGTGCCTCAAGAACTAAGCATCGCCTCAAAGTTGTAACAATTGGATCAAGGAACTGTGAATACATGTGAAGTTAGTTATGATCCACTTATGTAAGAGAAATATGGGTCAAGGTGGTCCCCATGGGGAACATAATATATAAGGTTATGAGTAAAGAGATAGCAAAGGAGATGCTTGTTAGAGATTCCTCAGGAGGAATCTTTGGAGAGAAGAAAGTTGTAGAATTTGTATTATAGTTTTCTCAGTTTCATAATGGATATAGTAATTGTGATGTATGTCACGTAAAGATCCTTCTATATTTGTGAGGAATTAATGGAAGATCGGTATTTTTTTTACTCATACTTGTCTTATATATGATCAGTAACGTTTTCAAAGTATTTTTGATCAGTAGGTTGTACTTCGAAAAATATTACAATTTGGAATCATTAATAAATTTGATTTTTTGATTGTGTATAAAGTTTTATATTGTCATATTTAACACTTTCAAATTCATCCAAAGAAAACATGGCTCAATGGTGAAGAAAAAAAATTATATATATATAGATAGATAGATAGATAGATAGATAGATAGATAGATATAGATATAGATAACCCATCAAAAATTTATATTTGAAATTAGAAAGTATGCTTATTATTATTTTCTATATTTGTAATTTGAACTTATCTATATGGTTTGTGTGGGGGAGAGTGGGGGGGGGAGTGAGTGAGCATGTAATAGATTAGAGAGAGTGTGTGTGTTGGGAGACATAGGAGCATACTTGGGGAGTAAATGGGAGAAAAATAAATATTCTTGCCATTGTCTAGGTCATGTTTTAATGGTAGTTGTGTGATTTGTTGTCTTTGTTGGTATGAATTTCCTTTAGTCCAAAAAGGCATAGCAGAGTAGGTATAAGATTTGGTTTCATTTAATATACAAAGTAATATTCTCTATCTGAGTGTATTAATCAAGATCTATGTGTAGGTTAAAGATAATGAAATATACTATAGGAGAAGCAACAACTCATGGAGGGTCTCCTTATTTTGGGCATTGTGATTTCTTTGATGAGAATATTTTTTGAACATTATTCATACAAATATTGAAGTAAATTAAATTACTCATAATTGATATATGAGAGAGTGTGTGAGAGTTTGAGAGGGAGATATAAGAAGACAGAGGGGGGGGTAAAGAGAAAGGAAAACAAAGAGCGGGGGTAGAGAGAGAGGAGGATAGAGAGGGGGGGTAGAGAGGGAGGTAGTTAGTGAGAGTGACTAGGAAAACACTCTCAAAACTCTCACTAACTACCTTGTCTTTATCATTCCTTTTCAAATCACCATGACTAGGACAAAGACCACACTAGGATATTTCACCACAGGTACACACCTATGAGTGAATGTCGGCCTGATGCTAACTGACACGTGGAAAGCACTTCAAGCACCTCCAGTCCATATTATTCCTTTTCGTGATCAAGGAAGGACTATGTCTGGGTACATTTACCACAATTGCACTTTTATGATAAATGTATCCTATCTCCCTTGGTCTACAGCCCAATCTAGGATAAGTTATGCCCGATGTTGAAACATCAACACTCCCTCTTAGCTAGGGAGGTATCTTCACATAGTAGTACACAACTATTGTCCAAAGACAAGCAGTCTCTACCAGTGGTATAAAACCACCACAGTAGCAAAATATTTGTCACACATGGCACTCCCATGTGGACTTCTAAAGGCTACTCCCTCTAGGAACACTTAGGGTCAACTCCCCATAGTGTGAGACATCAAGGGTCAACTCCCTTGACATGTCCTCATGTGCTCTCCACATGGGACATTGGGTTATAATCCCAACTGCACTTATCCCTTCTCAGATAAGTGCCCCACTTATCCCTTCTCGAATAAGTGTCATCATAGATAAACTCAACTCAATTCAAAGAGGAGTATGATCAGGAGAAATTTTGTCACACATGGCACTCCATGTGGACTTATAGAGGCTACTCCCTCTAGGAACACTTAGGGTCAACTCCCCATAGTGTGAGACATCAAGGGTCAACTCCCTTGACATGTCCTCATGTTCTCTCCACATGGGACAATGAGCTATAAGCCCAAATTCACTTATTCATTCTCAAATAAGTGCCCCACTTATCCCTTCTTGAATAAGTGTCATCACAGATCAAATCAACCCAGTCATAGAGAAGTACGATCTGGAGAATGTCTCAGGAAGTTGCAAACATCAACACTCCCTCTCAGTGAGGGAGGCATTCTCTGCCACACCAAGTCTGTAACAGAAGTACTTGAACATTGTCTTGGTTTGGTAAGAACATCAGCAACCTGTTCATCTGTAGGAAGGTATTGCACCAATACTTCCTTCCTCTGCACCATATCTCAGATGTAATGGTACTTGATCTCAATGTGGTTCTATTTGTCATGAAACACTGGAGTATCAGAGATCTTCACACAACTTTGGTTACCATAATGAATAATGGTGGAATCTAGCACATGTTTGAATAAATCTGCAAGGATCTTGTGAAGCCACACTGCTTCATGGGTTGTCATACTTAATGCAATGTACTATGGTTTTGTTGTGCTCAAAGCCATAGAAGTTCATTTCCTGCTACACCAAGAAACCATGGAAGATCCCAAAATGAAGCAACACCTGAAGGTGCTCTTTCTGTCCACAATGCTCCCTTCCCAATCAGAGTCAATATATTCCTGCCATATCATATCAATACTAGAAGTATATCTCAGACCATGTTGAACTGTGCCTCGCAAGTATCTCAACACATTCTTCACAACAATCTAGTGTGTTTTTCTCGGTTGGCTCATAAATTGGCTAAGTGCACTCACTGCATAGCAGATATCTGGTCTGGTGTTAACCAGATACATCAATGATCTAATCAGTTGTCTATACGGGGTTGGATCAATCCCGTCGGAATTGGACGAAGACACACATAGTTTCTTCAGATTCGTCACCATTGGTGTAGCCATGGGTTTACAGTTTAGCATCCCAAACTTTTTTTTTGTTTTGTTTTTAATATCTCAACTGTATACTTCCCTTGACTTAGGAAGATCTCACCAGTTCTTTGCCACACCTCTAATCCCAAGAAGTAGTGCATCATACCAAGGTCCTTTATCTCAAACTTAGAGGCCAATGCATACTTGCATTCAACAATAAGTCTCTTTGTATCAATGAGAAATAAATTATCAATGTAGAGGGAAAAAATTAGGGACTCGCCATTAACAGTCTTTTAGTACATGCTGTCATCGACAACACTTTTGTTGAAGCCCAAAAATCATCAGGTGTCTATCAATCCTTGCATACCATGATCGAGTTGGTCACTTGATTCCATACAAGGCCATCTTCAACCTATACACATGAGACTCCTTCTCATGTATGATGAAACCATCTGGTTGCTCGGTGTATATTTATTCCTCAATCGCTCCATTGAGAAAGGTTGTCTTTACATCCATATGATGTACTCTCTAACCCATGGATGTTGCAGGGGAAATAATCATCCGAATAGAAGTGTATCGAGCAACAAGAGAAAATGTCTCCTCATAATCTATTCCCTCCACCTGAGAGAATTCTCTAGCAACAAATCTCGTCTTGTGCCTCTCGATGCTCCCATCAACTATGTGTTTGATCTTGTAGATCCATTTTGAAGTCTCTACAAACTTCCCTTAAGGTCTTGGAACAATATCCCACACACAATACTTCATGATGGATTGATACTCCTCCATCATGACATCTCTCCATATTGAATGACTAGTTTCCTCCTCATAATAGGAAGGCTCAAAATCAATGATGTGGCTCATATCTGGGACATAGCATGAATATCTCTGAAGTCTCTTCCTCTCTCAGAAGGTACCATGAGGAGCTACATGTCCTTCTCCTTCCTGCAGAGTCTGATGATCCCATGCAAGTATATTCTAACCTACTACAATATCTCTGGAAACATTAACCGGAGCTACATAATCATTGGGATCAATTGGGTCAACAGTCTCCCTTTGAAAGGAATGTCATCTTGGACTTTATTTGACATATAAAGGTTTCCTCATGAAACAAATGTCTTGGTTCATTCATATGACCATCTGAGGCATGTCAGGATGAAGTCTACACCATCTTGCTCGTCTGTGTGTTGAAGCCTAGCTGCTTCATCTACACCATGTCTCGGATGAAATCCTGCGAGAAGCCTATGAAGCCTCACTGCTTCGATGACTTGCGTAATTGGCTATGATATATTCTACCTCTGTAGTACTAAGTATTATATAAGTTTGCATCCATGAATCCTGACTGATCTCAAGCTCAGGTAGCACCCTCTGGTGAACTTTCTATCAACTGCACTCTTTGCCTAGTCAGAACTGTATATCTTCGTAGCGTTTCTTCATCTCATGAGACATGTCCAATTGTACCACAGTGGTACACTTTCTCGGCTACAACTTAGTCTTCTCAAATCACAAACTAGATTAGGGTGCTTACTACAAAGCACTATCTAGCTCTTGTTTTGAGAGTAGGTCCTCCATTTCCACTTCAGCTACTCCCTCTGGGATTTTGCAATTACTCCCTTTGGGACTATATAACTGCTAAGCACCAAGACTGAGAGTAGCTTCTCTACTCTATCAGCAATTGCCCTCCTTTGGGACTGCTCTCTATGGAACTGGCTCTTCCACTCTCTCCTGGAACACACCAATGTGGCCATTTTCCTTGATAATGTAATAATTTACGACATTTGCCATCATTATTTGGACATTGAATGTCCCACATACACAAATATGAACCAACTTGTCTCACAGGTACTTCAAAAACCCTAAACTATATTTTCATTTATATGTGTCTTGAACTCGACACATGGGTGATCTCGCAGTTTATCAAGGAAAATGGTAAGTGAGCTTCTCTTGTGGACAATTTGGCCTTGATTAGGTGATTGGAAGCAAAAGGTATGCCATCAAAGCAGAGGTAATAACAGTTTCTATCGCTGAAGTCTTGAACAATGGTCTTTGACACGTTATGGAATACTTTGTTCCAAAAGTGAAAAGAAGTGAAATGGCACAAGAAGTCACACTTTCAAACTTCAAAGAAGAAGTATAAAGTTCTTAGAAGCACCATTTCTCTGTTTATAATGAAATTGAGTGAGGACAAAGCCATGGAGTCAATTCGAACCTTATCAGTCAGAGCACGAGTATCTACTTTGAGCCGCGCACAAGCCAATCCAGATTTACGATTTTGTACTGTTATGGAACCTTCAAGCTTAGACTTGGATTTTCTCTCGATGGCGAAAACGATATTATCGAACTCCAACGACTGTACCAATAAAAATCGAAATTGTCTGGCTACACATTAATATCTCAATGAACCATTTCGATTTTTTTTATTTTTATTTTTAAAGATCTATATGGGAATGTTTTATGGGACCCAATTTAAATGAATTATTGATAACAATCCTCATCTCAGTCGATATGGTACTTGAATGGCCTCTTCCAGGAATCACGCTTCAAATGCAGTGGAAAAATATCCTCCYAACAATATTATATTAAWGACCACGATCTTCATATCTGAACCACGATATCCAGAGGTCCAACAACAAGAGTTGAGGGTCTAAGGCATACACCTGTAGTGATCGTTCCTTGCAAGAACGCATGTTCAWSTCTGTCGAGGCAGTTCCCRGTCATGGAGACTTTCCAGCGTGTGRGAGAGCCTCTTAAAAAAGAAAGAGAGCCTACRCGCAGGTCCCTATGGTCGCAACCTCTACAAAYGATCCTTAAAATCTGCCATACATACTTGCGATTTGTTTTCCAATGAAACAAAGGCACTCACAATTTGTGAATATATTCAAAGGTACTCTTCACAAGAAGGGATATAACCCACGTAATCATCCAAAAAGAAGTTGGCAATGTCTTCAATTTACAACATCGAGTAGCACATGACACGTGGGCCCCCCTCTCCAATGAATGATGGCTACATCGTATTATAGAATGGAGGATTCCCTCTGGCTTTTCTCTGTCCATAGGCAATGCCTATGTACAAAGGGTTAAGATTGCAAAATTTGCATGATCATATTCCCCTCTCGTGAGAGAGTCGGGGCTATCCCTGTTCTGACACTATGTTGTTGTTCTTTATATAAGATATGATCAATATATTATTACAATTCCATATATAGGAAACATAAGGTGACCATCCATGAAAGGATGTGTCTCTTAAATAATCAATAACTATTTATTATTATCATTTACTTATTACATACTATATTTAATAATCAATAATTATATTATTAATTATTATCTTTAGAGAATGTCTTCCCAATGTTGTTCAAACATCAACAGGAGAGAGGGAGATAAGGAGATAGATTGAATGGGAGAGAAAGAAATAGTCTTGTCGTTTTCTAGGTCATAATCTAGGTGTAGGCTTGGGTCATGGCCTAGCTCTAGGTCATGGTTTAATGGTAGCTTTGTGATCTTTTTTCTTTTCTAGTATGAATTTCCTTTAGGCCAACAAATCATAGTAAAGTAGGTAAAATATTTGAGTTTATGTAATCTAGAAAGTAATCTTCTCTATGTGAGTATATTAATCAAGATCTGTGTGCAATTTAAAGATGATGAAATATACTAGAGGAGAAGCAACAAGTCATGGCGGGTCTCCTTATTTTGGGAATTGTGATTCCTTTGATGAGAATATTTTGTGAACACTATTAATACATATGAAGTAAGTTAAATTATTCACAATTGATATATGAGAGAATGTGTGAGAGTGTGAGGGAGAGAGAGGAAAACAGAGAGGGAGGGTAGAGAGAGAGTGTGTGAGAGTGTGAGAGGGAGAGAGAGAGAGAGGTTGAGAGAGAGAGAGAGAGAGGTTTTGAATGAGATGGAGAGAGTGGATGGAGAGAGAGAGGTGGAAGGGAAGACCAGGGCATGTGTTAACAGTTCCATTAAAAATGAAAAATATGACTCTTGTTGGCTCTCTCCCTCCCTCTTGTTCTCTCCCTCTCCCACTCCATGCATAGGAACCTACCTCTAGTCTGACCCTAGACCCATATAATCACTAACTAAAAATAGTTGCTAAAAGTTTGTGTTAAGTAAAACAAAATATTTCCACATGGCACTTGATCTCTTTGTTCTCTAGAAATCATCTTGTGGTTCTACTAGAGTTGATGACTCTTCTCGTATTCTATCCACTTGACGAAGAGATCCTCGCATGTGTTAGAATACGGGAATCTATGTTGGTCCATCGAGCCTGAAAGGGTTTCCTTCATCTCTATTGCTCGTTCTCTATATTTCATCACTTTGGCACTTAAACGTTGCAGAACCGCATGAGCCTTGATCAGATGTTCCATAAACTTATGTACCTGACCCAGTGTCATGCTCACCACCTGCGTGATCTCTACTTCCCACRTTGAGTCMTGTTTTGCATTTCATTTAGCTATGTCATGCAAGTCGACAAAGTCTTCAAGTGAGACGAACTCTGGGAGGCCAATGTATTTCATCTCCCGATTGATATTTTCCCAGCTTATTTTGAACTCGGCCCACCTCTTATGTATCTCTCACTGAGGTTCCTAGGCCATATTTACCCAATATTCAACTGCCTTCCTAATCCGGTAGATGTTGTTATGCATCAGTACTTGAATTCCATTCTCCTTTGTGTCTCGTCCCTTATGCACTACATTGATGTAATCGATTCATTCTACAGCTTGTTGTGCCTTTTCATACCATCTCTCCACATTCTTACAGGTTGTCAGTGCCATGAGAGTGTCTTCTTGGAAATCATCTATACATGTAGTGAAGAGATGTCTCTCACTTGTGAATCCTGCATATGCATCTTGGAATTCACTCTTCAGAAAAATTGTTGCTTACGTGGAGTCTTGGTAATATTTTTCCAGATGGTGTAGATGGTCTAGCTCCTTCTTTGTGGTGGCCAACTCCTTTTCATCATGCTTTGATCGATCTAGCGTAGCATCGGTGATATCCATCCATGCGCCAATTAGCTCAGATGTCTTCGCATTTTCTGTGTTGAGCAGCTTCTCTTCTGTGGTGATGAGAATCACATTATCTAGTGTGAGCCTCCTTTTCTTAGTTTTTCTCCTCATTATGGATTTCCTCTTCCTATCATAAGCAAGCGCATGTATATCGGCAACCTCATCCATGGGCTCAGGGATTTGTTGGTCTCCCCATGTTAGAGTGTTTCCCAAGCTTCCTGCCATATATATTTTCTCTAGGACCAGCTCTTGTACTTATTTGACAAGGGAAACTTATGTGTGTTCCAATTGCTCGACCTTCATCTGGGTTTCACCGGCTGGTGAGGTATCATCCTTAATTCGAGAGATAGTCATGGGCTCAATACTTACTTGGTGATCAATTGTTGAGGTGTCTATCTCTGGCTATTGTGATTCCTCTTCTTGTTCAACAGAACCTAGTTCATCCCTGGAGGTGTCTTTCGGGGTCCCTGATAGGTCCACAAATTCAGTCTCTAAGGCACTCTCAGAGTCATCTTCCCGAGCTATGAATTCATCGCAAATGAGATCATAATATTTCTTGTTAATGTTTTCTCACAGGATGTTGAAGTAGACATGTACAGGTAGCTCTGCGACGTGCCCACTTAGATTCATGTCGGCGAAGAAATTCCTTGCACATATCACATCTAGAAGATATGAAGCCATGTGAAAAGTGGGTGATTCTCCCTCCTTTGGCATCTGAGCCTGCAATATGTTGGTGCTCAATTGCTTGGAGATGATTTCTCCCCAGTTGAAGCTACTTCCATAAATAGCCATAGTGTATTCCAGAGGCATCCATGCCTCCGAGAACTTAGCGCAATCTTTCTCCTTGTATAATCAGAAAATTAAATCCATCAAGTAGATATATGGCTCCCTTAGATTTGTTGTCCTATACCACTCGTTGCTCTAGTTTGTGAATTTGTTTTCTTCCTTCCACCGAGAGGCCATTAATCAACTAGTGTCATGGAATTCATATAACTTCAATACAAAATCTGTGTTTAACCGCTTCTTCGATTCCCTGATCTTGTAATATTTCTAGACCTCTGTCGAGAGAAAAACACCGACACAACCACCATTATCATCATTTACTAGGCACTTCATCGCATCTTTATGGTCGATTATCCAACCTAGAGTCTCAATGTAGGGAAATACTAGGGTTCGACAGGCTACCATACGCATGCATGACCGCCGTATGTTTGGAAAAACATGTTCATTGAGCACCCTTACATCTAGGTCATTGTGGGGAATAAACTCTGGGTAATATTCCCAGTTAATTCTATGGAACAAATCTGCCCATTGCGGGAGCATTATCTTTGATCCAATGCTTGCTTATATATCACCAAAAGCAAGAGGTTGAGAAAATTCTTTCTTAGTTGATGTTTTGATGACTGGTTCCACTCTAGTAGAAAACGCCAACTACCTCACAGTGTTAGGAGAAGATCCTTCACTAACCTCTTCTTCCTTCAATTTTGGTGCCCTTGGTGAGTGTCTGGTCGTTGGCTTCCTTGGAGGATTTTTTTCCTGCAGAGAGAACAGCGTTAGCCACTGTGTTGCATATAGAATGCTAATACATAAAAATGTGACCGCCGAAATGATAAAATTAACACACTAGCTTAACCTAGTTTTGAAATTCTGAGAATCAAGCACAACTCTTGAGACGCTCTCTTCACTTCTTCGAATTCTTTGGAATTGAGAAAATTGTGTGAAAAATGTTGGGGTTTGAAACTATCTTAGTGATTTAAACGGACATAATACTTACCTTGTCACATCAGTTATTCAATTCAGGGTGTAGGTGCGGTTCTACAAAATCTATCGCCAGATCCGCATTATGCTCGAGATTTAAATGTAGTCGTAGGTTGACGGCGTAGGCATGGTTATGCAGGAGCATCGTCAACAAGAAAATGTGGAGATACAACTCATCACCTTAGCGTGCCTTTGAATCATTTCAGAATCTTAACCGCTGGCATTTCTGGCAAATCATTTTTTGAAATGATCGAAAACTGAAGAAGATCAAATGCTTGGGAGCTGAATGATCATGAATGATCTGGGAGTTTCACTCCTAAAATTTAATGTAACGAAACTTAAGTAGTATTTAGGTTTTTTTGTTTTTTGTTTTTTCTTTCGAGAAGACAAGTAGTCAGAAGAAACCCTAAGAACCCTCTTAAATAAATAGAGGTGTTGTATGCTTGAATGGGGCTACTGCAAATTAGTAGGAGATTGTTGTGATTTAGTTGTTGCTGAGTTTTTAGTTCTTGTTTTATCATAGTTGTATTCATTTACATTTGAATGAATATAACAGAGGAAAATTGATCCAAGGCATGGCATTGCTACTGTTTACAATTCCCTATTATTTTGTTTTCATGAATAAATGAGTAATGTTGTTGAGTATATGAAATTGTGAAGTTCTTGGATAAGTTTCGATTGTTTTCTCTTC
>JASDQU010373999.1:22266-45394 GCA_032191745.1 Picea mariana | reverse complement strand
GAGAAGTCTTAATACATTAACTGATGCTTTAGCTAATTACGTATTAGACAGACATTTGAACAATTTATAAATCAAACACATGTACACAAGTGAAAAGTAAGCCGGTAGGAACCATGTATATATATATAACGGTCAAAGTTTTTTTTTTACAAAATGTGTCTGAAGACCAAAATATCAAAAATGGAAGCTTATGGCTTATACATAAACGATATCATGACATCAATGATGTTCACGATAGCATACTAAAGTCATGGCTACTCTACGGAGAAAATGACCCATAGAGGCAGAAACTCCCATGGTATGATGCTAATCACGTCGTGGGATCTCCTCCAGAGGCATATCTGGAACATCATGCATCAAGCCCTCTAAGTTTTGCTCCACTGTAAGGTAGTCATCGGCATGCTGGGGGACTAGAATTATTGATTCTCCTCGCCGCTGAACAGGAGAACTCCCAGCTGGCCTGTATGCCCCAACATCTGTGTTATCAAAACATTTTGGTGTTAGTCTTCGACGAAAATTACAAAACCAAAAACATTTAATATGATGAAAATACAAAAACATCTAAAAAGTTAAAAAGTTGGTGTACTTCTTACCAATATCTCCCCACTGTGCATCTTCAGGAAGGGCCAAGTCAGGATCACCTCGAAAGTCCAAGCCAGCATACGCATAATCCTCAACCATCACAACCTGGACTTGGAGCCAATCGAAGAAATGATCGTCATACCTGACGATAGGTCCAGCCACATGCCTAGCCATGAGCTGGCACCATCGTAGCATCCGTGGATCCCTAGGACCCGGAAAATGCCAATCTGCCTGAAGCCTATACACTGGGACTCTCTCACAAAATAAGGATACTAACAATTATCCATAACCAAATTGCTTGAGGTCTCCACGCCTGCTTTTTGTCAGTTGTTTCTTGAGGCTACGTAGCACTGCATCGGCCCAGTTGAAAACCCGGGGCTCAAGACACTCGAGGGCATATTGAAAGTAGCTCTGTAGAGCCATATGCGGAGCAGCACTGCCTGCCATTCGAGCTATAGTAAACAGGATAGTACGGAGAGTGATATCGATCACTCCCCAAATAGCTACTTTTCCCTTTTGTCTTTTCTGCCTCTGGCACACAATAGTCTCGGCAATACTCGCTCATTTTCCTATCGCCTCTGCGACTACCAGTCAAGCTGACATAAGAACCTCGTCTGGACAAACCAGTCAGAAAATAGATATCTTCAATATCAATCGTCAATGTATGGGCACCCACATTGAAGACCTGCTGATCCGGATCCCACATCTGGACCAAATGTTCCAACAAATGAACTTGGGCTCTCATGCCCGGTATCCGGAAATACTTTAGGAGACCATAGTTCCTCAAAGCAGCAATGGTTTGAGGGTGATTTTCAGCGACATTATTATCCTCTTCGTGCTCACGTTCTCTCCACTCGAGCACCATTGTGTGACTATTAACCTGCACAATAGCCATGGGAAGATAATTAGTAATCTTACAATATGAGAAAATTGGTTTTATTGGCTAAAACATTACACAAAAATTTAACTCTACACTGTTCGCAGGTGAGGTATACTACACAGTGCGGGTTTCCCACACCCTACGTTAAGCTTGCCTGCGGGAATAAGGACTTCTCACAGGCCCCGTATGGGTAGCTTGCGGGAATCCTTTCACGCACATAGGGTTTCAAAACTCAATCAAAAACTTTGATTTTAACCAATGAAATCATAAAACTAAACCATGGAAAGTTAAAGAATTGAGTACTTACCTGTTTGATCCAAACGGTTTATGATTTGATGCCCCGAAGCTTCCGAAAATTGGCTTTGAAGATTGGAGGTAAAATGGTAATTTTGGCACTACAATGGTAAATGGGAAAACATATGGTGAAAATGAAATGGTAATTTTTTTTTATTCACTTTTTACTATAGTGAAAGTGGGTTTTTCATTTTTATTTCATTATTTTTCCCTTTTAACCCTAATTACTAATACGAAAGTGAGTGAATTGAATTGCAGGCACATAACGAGACGATTATGGACCAAAAAACTTTTGAAGTGTGGTGTGTTTATTTGGTTTTCTATGGTTTTTGATCTAAAAAACTCAAGTGCCTTTTATCCGTTCTAGCACTTGTGAAAAAACTTAGAACGTGGTCGGGCGTTGTTTTATCCCTTTTTCGGGCTTGATGTGGTTATACGAAAAAGGAACCCCCCTGGAGTTGACTTTAAGCCCTTTTCACGACTCCCTAAATATGAAAAGATTGCCGAGCGACCTTGCTATTTTCACGCTCGTTAAAGTATTTGAACTTACGCATCCTCTGAGTGATAGTTTAACCCTTTTTCGGTCTTGCTGGACTATTGTACGAAAAAGGCACTGAGAGAGTTCTCTTTTAAGTGTTTTTCCAAACTCTATAATCCTGAAAAACCTTCGAGTTTTCTATCTCTGGACTCGTTAAAAACACATTGAAAGACCCGTCATGGGACCGAACCACTCCTTCCTAGGGTTCGTTAAAAATACTCCGAAGGACTCATCCGAAGGATGAGCTTATATCAACAAGCATATGTGATCCTCTTCAAGCTTGCGTAAAAATAAAGAGGTACTTGCCAGAAATGGTGGGGGAAAATTTGGGAAAGGGATATGTTTCGTCATTGAGTTAATTGGCAGTAAGTGTCACTCTTGAACATGACACCCCCTATTCATCATCCGAAGTTGGTTTGGGAAATCCATTTGTCTCTCATTCGATTTGATTACAAGGTCTTTCCATGTGTCGTCTTTGAGTCAATGCTGCCAAATCATTGGTCGTGTTGTTCATATGTTCAAGAGCAGTCCACACCTTGATTGAGTCGGCCATCTGCAGTTATCCTTTCACTTCGTGTCGGCCTTCCCTGTGTCCAAAGTCCAATTGTTATATGCTCTATTTCACCATCAAACTCTGTTACTCATTTTGTTTCACTGATGGGGGATACATTAAGGCCCTCCTGTGACGAGTCTTGTTCCGTCGACCTCAGCACATTATCTGGGATTAAGACTTAGAAATTATTTAGTACCTTGAAGCTTGCATGCCTCAATGGCAAGTTTCTCGCTTTCGACAGTGGGTTTACATCATTGACCCCTGATCGAAAGATTCCGTCGGGTGTTCGACATCAGCTCATTTATTCACATTCGTTGGATTGTACTATAGTACCTTGGGGGTCATTGACATTAATGGTGATTTCCCTCGCACTTGTTAACGGTATACATCAATGACAGGTAATCAAGTGGTTTCTACCATGTTCGACTTCGACACATGTAATCACATGGTCAGATTCGTACTTCGAGTGATAGGATTGAAGAGCCTGGATCTTGTCTTGGTAATCCAAGTTGCGATGGAGTATGTATATTTTTGTGACACATAGATCCACTGTGTATGTCTCGTGGCTATGTCATCTTGATGATTTATCGCTCAGATCCACAGTGTATTCAGGTGGCTGTGCTACATTATGATTGCATGGATCCACAGTGTATGATTGGTGGCCATGACCTTTATTTTATGTCATCAATATATGATCTGAGTATGGGAATGACTACCTCAGGAGTTGGTATATATTCTATTCTGCTGATGCTTGGATGTTTGCAGGTCTCCGATTAGATGTGCTTTTGGTTCTTGACACACACATGCAACTTACAAAGTCTATCGACTGTCACTGGCTCCACTCTCAGACTTTGGGGGGCATTCTGTTATCCACAATTTTGGTCATTGTAATGATGTCATGGTGATGTTATGATGATAGAAAATCAAGCTCCTCATTAAGAACTCCTTCCTAAAAAAGGTTGCACTTATTCATTTCCAAAAAATCATGTTTTCAGGACTGTTCGCAGGCTGCTTATATATTCTCCTACGAGAATCCTAAATTCCCGTAGGCTGCATTCATCTTGGGTGCGAACTTCTCGCACTGTACTCAAGGTCAGGGTGCGAACATCTTTTTACACAAGAAAATGGATGAGTTCTCGATTCTTATAGAAGGGAATCTTCTAGAAGGGTGAGTTGGTATTCAAATGGTTGTTCAGAAGCTGGCATTCCAGATTTATTGGGATCATTCTTATCCTAGCAACTAACCTATTCTCTCCTATAAATTGATGAGAATACTCATGGAAAGGGTTAAGTTGGAAAACTAGAGAAATCTATTGGAGAATTGGTGCATTATTGTATGGAGAATTGATGCTGCAGCAGATAGAGACAACAACAAGGTCATCACAAGTAGTTGATTTTCTTCATGCATGAGCAAGTGTGTGTGTCAAAGCTAGAAGCCATTGAAAGGAGATCTACGACATCAAGGCTCAGGTTGTATATTTCTCTTTCAGTTAATTCAATACATGAATATGTCCCTTTCCCATAATGATGATGTCATCTTATTACATGATTCCTTGATCACATGTATAGACTAGATATGGAATATATTAATATGCTCGTACTTTGATTGGTTTGTACTGTCGTGATTGGACGGTGCAAGAGCATTGAAGCAGAGTGAGGAAAAATAAATATTTAGGAGAGTGTTCATAAGGTATGTCCACCATCCATTTCTCTTAGTTCATTCAATAGTCTAGATCTAGGGAAAGAGTAGTATTCTGTCTTGTTTTGTTCTAGATCCAGGTGGATCTAGGGAGATTGGTCTGTGTCCGCACTCACAAATTTATCCTTAAACAGTAGTTTGATCCTAAAGCACATATTGAACAATGTGTGAAACAATGGCAAGTTGTGGAAATACCATATCACTTGTGGGTTCAAGTATTTTCCCATTCTCTAGGGTCGATTCTGAAATATTGGTGCATGCATGAAGAAACTAGAAGACAGACCAATGATTGGCAACTGTTGGCAGATAAATTTTGCAAGGACTTCTCATTTACAAGTAAGTACCCCGAGCTTAAGATAGTCCTGCAAAGAATTAAATAATTCCTTTTTACCGATGTTGGTGAATGGAAATCAGACCTAGTGGTATGTGAAAATCATAGCCAATCACTTTAGTATAACCTTCACCTAGACACATAAAATACACCTATAGAATGCTATAATATTGAGAAGGATTTGGAAAGCCCGAATGATTTAGAAGAGTTGCGAAACTTATCCATTAAGGAAACAAAAGGAAGCAGAGAGATTCAAAACACCATACCCAACCAGACTGATAGTTATTATAATTATCCATTGAAGTTGAAAAAAGTCAATATAGGAACCACATAACAACCTAAGATAGCTTTGGTAGGAGATTACTGGGATGATAAAAATAGCCAAGAAATACATAGCCTGTTGTGGGAGTATGAGGACTTATTCCCAAAGACATTCTAAGAGCTAAAAGGGATTAAAGGAGCTATGGGAGAGATGGAAATTGAACTAAAACTAGGATCAAAGCCTGTAAGGCATAGACCATATCGTCTTAACCCAGGGTGAAAGAGAAGGTTAAGAGGGAAATAGACAAGATGCTTGAGGATGGACTTATTTTTCTAGTAGAAGAAGTAGAATGGGTTATCCCAATAGTCATCCAGAGAAAGAAAGGTACAAAGGACATTAGGGTATGTGCAGACTAAAAAATCCTTAACTCTGCATGCGTGCATGACCCTTTCCCAACACCTTTTACTGACGAGGTGCTAGAACAGGTTGCGGGGAAATAATATTACTCATTTAAAGATGGATTTTCGGGGTATCACCAAGTGAGGATTGCCAAAGAAGACAAAAATAAGACCACATTCATAACAGAATGGGGGTCATTTGCATACAATGTGATGCTCTTCAGCCTAAAGAACACCCCTGCAGTTTTTTCTCGGATTGTAATAACATCTTTCCGAGAATTTATTCACAAGTTTATAGAATTTTATGTGGATGATTGGACAATATACAGTTTACTCAAGGAACATGTAGTGCTACTACGTCTGATGTTTGATAGATGTAGGGGATTGCAGATATCCTTGAACCTCAGAAAGTGTATCTTCTGTGTGCCACATGGAAATTTGTTAGGCCACATAGTATGCTGAGAAGGAGTATTGGTAGACCCAGCCAAAGTTGCGATTATTTTGAACACGCCACTGCCTACAAGTGCTAAACAATTGTGCTCCACACTAGGGCACAAAGGGTACTATCACAGGTTATTCAGAAGGTATGCAAAAGTTACTGCACCCTTGGAAAATATTCTAAAGAAATCAGAAGTGCTCTAGTGGATGCCAGAGTGTGATAAAGCATTCGACATCCTGAAGGAAAAGCTAAGCACAAAACCTGTTCTGATATTTCTAAACTGGGAGAATGATTTTCATGGGCACGTAGACACATCAGGTATTTCCCTGGGAGCCATCTTAGTGCAACCAGGAGAGGGAGCCATGGATCGTCCTATCTACCTTGCTAGAAGGAAATTGTCGCAAGCTAAGAACAACTATACAACCATAGAAATGAAGGGTTTAGCTATGATTTACGCTCTACAAAAGTTTAGAAATTACTTATTAGGGTCTCATTTTAAATTCTTCACTGATCATTCTACGTTAAAATATCTAGTTAACAAGCCTGTTTTGGAAGAAAGAATTTTTCGAAGGTTGTTACTGTTTTAGGAATTTTCATTTGAAGTGATCTTTAAACCTGGAAGATGCAATGTGGGCTCTGATAACCTGTCTTGTTTAGAATCAGGAGAAAGTGGTGGTGCAGTCGATGATCAACTTCTAGATGTAGACCTGTTCTAGGATGAGGCCATCTCAGAATACCTGGAAGACATAATAGTCTTCTTAAGTACAGGGGCCTACCCATAAATGTACTCCGCAACTCAGAAACATCATATGGTGGTTAGAGTAGTGGACTATCAATTGATTGCGGGGCAATTGTATAAGTTGGGCCTAGATAGTATCTGTTATCACTAATTCTTGTAAGGTGTGTGTTTCTCTCCAGTTTCGGACCCTTGGTGTAAAATGTGAAGAAATGGGGTTTAAAAACCCATCAAATGCATTTTATTCCAAGGTCACAGCCATGAGCACCATGCGTAGCATGCAAAAGTCCATTTCGGGCTTAAGATCAAGTGAGCAGGCATTTTTTTTTCAACGACGAGGATCCATCAATGCAGTAGATCGACAGCCTTCGGGTATGTTGGAGCCATAGAGTTGCATGAGGTTGAGCACCTGGGCTCATCCCTTATGGCCAAAGTCCCAAAATGATCGCGACCGTTCGATCCAGCTGGGACACATGGCGCCTGATCAGGCTCGATCACGATTTCGACTACCGGGACTTCGAAATACAAGGGTTGATTCCCTTCCATCCCTGATACGTGAAATGTAATGGTTCCTTTGGGTGTGGGCCCACGGTCATAGGCCAGGGTCGTATAGAAAGGTGGGTCCTAAAAGAAGGGGGACAGGTGGCAGCTAGTCGACATTTTGGGGATTTTGGAGGAAGAGGAATGAGAACTCCCGGTGGGAGAATCCCAGAAATGATCGGCACCATTGATCAATGGAGGATCTCAGCCGTCCATCTAAAATACACTTGGCATAAGTCTGAGATGTACAGGGGGCTCTTCGAGAGAGTCTAAGTGAAAGCACCAAGGTAGTCTGAACCATCCATCCAAGGGACACGTGGTGCATGATTAATCACTGTCGCGGTTTCGACTATCGATATTTTGAAGGTTAGGGCCACTCCTCCATTGTAGTTGGAATCGCCGAAACGTGAAATACCGAAAGCGATTTTGAGGATAGGCGTAGGGTCACGGCTCGTGGTTTCTTGGGGTGATAGAAAGAGCCGTGCAAAGGGCCAAAGCACTGGGTTTAGATGCAGGAGGGGTCATCACATTCTCCAGGTGCTAATTCAACTCGACCTCGATCCTAATCCCTACCAGAAGTAAATGAAAGTGGGAGGAGGTGGTTGGAACCTTGCCTCACTCCTTAAGTGTAAGGCATGGAGGTTCTGGCAGGCAGTCTACCCAAGGTTTCCCCATTGATATATTTCCTGAGAGCCATGCCGATTCGATGTCCTTGTCTGATCAAAAGAGCCTGCACATGCTAGTTTGGAATTTAATGGCTCAAATAACCTCCTTCTGCCAAGGTGGAGAATTTCTCTGAGTATATATACTCAGTTTTTGTATTTTTGTAGGGGGATGGCTGGTAGAGCTAAGATCCCTATTGTAATGTTTTAATGAAGTACTGGTTTCTCTGGTTATGTATATGTATGTGAAATCTTCTTGTTTAATGATGGTCAACTTCTTTTCGCGTCTTTGTAAATTGCTGTGTTAGAACACTCGGAATTGGAGTATCCAGTTGAGGGTACCTATGTTGTTGTGATGTATGTTAGGTTATAATAATATTATTACCAGTTCTAATTAGTTTCCTGTGTCTTTTCCTCCCTCTTACCCTAAATAGCTCATTGGAATATCTAATTGAGTTGTGAAAGTAGTCACCGTGATGTAGGTTTGATCTCAATGTTGTTGTAACTGTGTCATCCAAGAATATCTTAGCGTCTCATAATTCTTCCTCTTTGGGTTGTTGGAAGCTTGATGTTCATAGCAGGCCTTCACACTTTCTCATAGAAGTCTTCCTCCTACTCACCCTTATTACAACATACTATCTGAAGTTAAATTAAGACCTCACCTGTTCATGCATAGCCCAGTCCAGGATTCTGAGTTAAAACGATATTGTATTGAGTTTACTTCCAGTCAATCCCCCTTTTTATAAACAAATCATGACATAAAAACTGATGGGCATCGGGATCTACTCCTACTGTAATCCAGGAGTGACTTAGGACACTAATAGTATCCTCAGGCGGTGTGTCTTAGATCATGAAAGACAAGACATACTATGGGAGTGCCACAATGGAGTTGCGAGAGGCCATGTTGGAGGAAAAACCACTGTGTGGAAGGTCCTCCAAGATGGATTATGGTGGGCCACACTCTTCAAGGATGTGAAGGAATATGATAGATCTTGTGACATCTGTAAGAGAGTAGGCAAGCCATCACAATGAGATGAATTGCATCTTCAACTAGTTTGAGCTCTGCAAGCATTTGAGAAATGGGTGGTTGACTTCATTGGGCCAATCAAACCTATAACTAAGAATTCAAAGGCTAGGTATATTATTACTGCAACTGATTACCTTACATGTTGGGCTAAGGCAATAGTTGTCCAGGATTTCCTGATCGATATTGTCACCAGGTTTATTTTTGAAAGTATTATCACTCGCTTTGGCTTTCCTAGGAGTTTGACTAGTGATTAGGGTGGTCATTTTATCAGTAGTACAATAGTGAAGCTTACAACGAAGTTCCTAATTCAACATCATAAAAGTATCCCCTACCACCCAAAAGCCAATGGCATAGTAGAGGCATTTAACAAGATTCTGGAGAGAGGATTAATGATGGTTTGTTGTGAAAATAGGGAGGATTGGGATGACAGAGTCCCAACAGTTTTATGGGCTTACATGACAACCACAAAGAAACTCCACAAGTATACTCCATTTCAGCTAGTCTATGGGAAAGAGGTTGTACTACCTACATAATTCATTACCCCGATTCTATACATTGCATAGATTACACACATGTTAGAGGATGAATTAGTCATGAAGAGGCTTACGGAGTTGCAAGAACTTGAAGAGACCAGGTTTTTAGTAGAATTTCATCAATCAATTGAGAAATCAAGGCAGAAATCTTGGCATGACAGACACATTAAGAATAAAACATTTTCCCATGGAGATAAGGTCCTACTTTATGACAATCAATACCAGAAACATCTAGTCAAGTTGTGCATGAATTGGTTGGGACCATTTATAGTTGCAGAGATCCGACCTTCTGGAGCATTCAGAGTCACACAATTTGATGGTATACTTTGGCCAGGATGGGTGAATGGTGCTTTCCTGAAACCCTATATGTCTCAAAACTAAGCTAAAGGACTGTTTCTATAGTCTAAAGGAGCATGTATAGTAGCTAGATTTGAATTTTTTGTTCAATTGCTATGAATTCAGTTAATAAAGTCGAAGTGTGCATTGTTGCGCTATGACATGTATTTTATTTTTTAGCTAAGTGTTGTTTTGGTCTAGAACTGCTTAAACAACAACATAGGATCAGAAGAGCCATGAATCTATTAATGACATTCATTAATGTGACGGGGACCCCTTTGTGGTATGAGTGAGAGAAAATATGGACACAATCCTAGTCCATGTACCACACAAACTCAGTCCATTCATAGCCTTTATGACTGCTATAGTAACCCGTCCTGAAGTTGTTAAACCATAAAGTCGTGATACGTAAATATGCCATCGATATTCCTACAAGGATTCTCATCCATTAAATGGTAAGGTCTAAAGTCGACCATGTCCTTGACCCACTTGCTCAGTAAATTCCAGGATGAACCAAAAGATCTACCCCATTAACCAGTCCCATCGGACAACTCAACTCCAAGTTGCGTCTATAGGGTTAATGATGAATAACCTTAGCAGTTATTATAGAACTTGCCATCTTATCCCAAGTATAAGGTTGCGTGAACTCAGGGTAAGACGTATTGTTTCCCAGAGAGAACTTAGTGCCTTGTGAATTCTGAATTGTGCTCAAGTCTTTGCCATCCCTCGGCCCTCAGTCGCGAACCCCAATCCCAGGTATCCTATCAAAGTCTGTTGACAATCCATAATCACTATGCTGAGAGATACAGGGAGTAGGGTTGCAGTTTCTAAAGATGCAGTGTCGAACGAGCCATGTGATCCCTGGGTTGAAATCATGGGTGATCTCAAAGGGAAGTTTAAACAAATCAAACTCCTTGACCTCAACCTGACAGACTAGGTTTTGTTCCTGTAGTTGAACATTGATGTCTTTTGGAGTGTTGCTCGATATGAGTTGGGAGGAATGCAGTTCATTTCGAAGATGAAGTTCATCAACCTCTTCAACTCCACTATTATGCATCTCAGATATTTTCCAGTTTTCGGCACTACTGGTGAGGTTTCAAAATGTACCAAGTTCCTCATCAGCAGGGCACCCGACAGGAGCCTATGGCTGGATAGAAGATACCCATTTCATGTGGAGGATATACATCAACTTATTGGATTATCCATCAAAGGTGAGGATGTATCCAAAGTATTTCAATATCCCAACAAGAATGGAAAGAAAAAGGGAGAACCCAATTTGTATGAACGATTTAATACAAAGAGGGGGGGGAACACAACCAAGTTTGATCCCATTCTACCCAAGACAGTCAAGACCTCTTACTACATAATTTCTAGCAAGGTCATGCAGGAATATTACAAAGGGGAATGTACATTGGATTCCCTATCAGTGGAAGATTTTTGTGCCAATGACGTTGTGTTCAATTGGTGCAGTTACTTGCTGGAAGAACTCTTGGTCGCATGTAAGGAAGCACATGAGAAGGGAGGTACCTTCACTTACGGATACTTGTTAGTTGTGTTCGACATGATGAAGTGGATTCCACCTATAGGAAGACCACTATCACCAAAATAAAAAGGATGACTTGCAAAGATGTTCAAGCCTTGCCATTCAAGGCTAGGCTCGAAGAACACTACCTTAAAAAATGCAGCGTTCTCGAAATGGTATAACATGTTGCTTGACACAACTCATAGGTTGTGCATTCCTCATGAATTTCTCAACCTGAACACGTGGAACATCGCATTCATCATGAAACACCACCACACATTTGTATGGCCAAGACATTCCAAGTGAGAAGACTTCCACTCTAGATGCTTCCATTCTACCTGGATGAAGAGGCCTTCAACAAGGAGGTCATGTGATGGTGACAGATTACCATTTACTCCATGTAGGTTCTGTGATTGTAATTCACATCAATTTTTGGAAAATAGTAGATAAAGCTCTGAGGAGTGAGTCCAGAGCCAAAAAATATTGTAATAGAGTAATGACTTGTATCTGTCAAATTGTATCTGAGAAGCTCTTTTGATAATATATATGGAAGGACCTGAAATTTTGAAATATTCTGTGTAATTCTCTGTTTATGATTATGAATCATCTCTTTACTGTACTTATTTATGTCTGATAAAATCAATATGCTATAATTGTGTGCAAATGATGTCGCAGCTTCATTGTCTCTATTACTAGTTATGAATGAGTTCAGATATGTTCTTTGGTTAGTTCATCTTGCACAAGGTTATGGTGAATCATGAAGATTATGGAAACTTTCCTAAGTATTCTCCTTGCCCTTCCCTATTTTCTTGTCTTGGTTGCGTTTCGGGTGAGACTTCTTCTCTTCAGAGAAGATGAAAATGCCAGTGTTCTAGACTACTCGGTACCTTTTGTTGGTAGCCTGAGATGGACCCTGGTCTGATCAATTTCGCGCCAACAAAATATAGCAACAACTCAGGAAAACTGTGACTATGAACTAGTGTCTTGAAGTCTTCTACATGATCCAACAAAGGTGCAAGTCTACATCGTGTGAATAAAGGAGTTGAGTTCGAACACAATGAGACTTCGTTTGATTACCAGTCATTAAGGTATATCATTAACAAACGCAAGACAACCTACCAATAATGAAAGTAGGTATCAAGGCACCAAGTACATTCTTACAA
Organism: Picea mariana; assembly: GCA_032191745.1. NCBI lineage: Eukaryota > Viridiplantae > Streptophyta > Pinopsida > Pinales > Pinaceae > Picea > Picea mariana. The sequence goes on along the minus strand of JASDQU010373999.1, from coordinate 32,899 downwards.
GTGTGAATAAAGGTGTCGAGGTTGAAAACTTGAAGAATCCATCGATCATGAGACACTGGTGTATTCCCAATTATCGATGGCGGGAGAACCTACCACTAATCACTGCAAGCCTCTAGGTAATCATAGGAATCTAGATCTGGCTTCCAGAATATATGGTTTGAAGTCGATGGAAGGAGACCTGCTAAAAGGAGAGAATTGATGCATCTCTCATCATTCAACATGAGGTACAAACCAGGAGCTTGATGATTTGGAGGAAATCAAATGAAGAACATGTTCATGAACCAATGACCCTGCACATCTTTTGCGTGTGCCAGATGCAATTAGTACATGAAAAATACCCTCTTAAGAACATCCAATAAGGAAGAATGCTTACAAAGGAGAGGAAACCACCAATAAGGCTAATGGAATCCAAGACACTACACGAATCCCGATGTGTGAACAGATTTCTTGTCATCGAACACAAGGGAAATCTCCTAGTTAGCGACCAATGAAGAAATGTTGTTGGGTTCAAGGTTACATACCAATGATGAAAGTAGGACCAGGCTTCATGATAGGAATACAGTTTCATGTAATTATGAGACATACTGAGGGTATGGCCAACATGCAAAGTCAAGAGTTCCGAGGAATGACCGACATAGGTTGATAGACATCCTTTGAACAAGAGAATAAGACATATGAAAGACTCTGGCAACATAGAATCAATGATGAAACTTTAATATGCATGAGGCATCAATCAAACTCTCCATAGGGACTAGAATAATAACCACTCAAGGGAGTAAACTCTACGTAACGAGCTTAGCTTCCTAAGGTCTTGCTAAACCCAAAATTTTGATGACAAGTGGACTCAAAATTTTTTTGCTCTATTCAAAGGCGACACAAATGCTTCCAATATAAGATACTATTCTTTCCTCGCCCATCATTTTTTGTTTCTTCATAGTCAAATGAATTCTATGATACATAGGAAGAAATGAGTGTCGCAAGTAAGAAACTAGTTCTAGCATTAGAACATACCTATGCTCAATGCAAGGAGGTGCATGCAGAAGATGGACACTTGAGGGAATGTTTCCTCTTAGGTATATGGTGTCAATATGCAAAGGATATAAAAAAGGCTCTGCTTGGCTGATGACGGAAATTGCTGAGGTGATAGGCTTATATGCAAAAGCGAGAACCGACACTAGGATCAATACTGAAAGCAAGAGAATGAGATGCAATTACAACTTAACGCCAAAAAAATGTCCTTTTTTGTAATCATAGTCTATGTGGTTTGAAAAAGAGGTAAACTTACACCAAATAGACGTCCTTTCAAATCCAATTTATGAGTGTGAAAGAGACAAGTTCACTCAAAAATCTTTCCGCTTTTTGAGAGAGTCGGAAAAGAGTTTAAACCAGACTCATTGGGAGTCCTCTAGGTATAGGTCATGTCCCCTTCCGAGTGATCATGGGACTTGGAAGCAATAGCCTAGGTGATTCTCGTAGGCTATAGTCCTTACGAACGAAATTAATTAATTATTTAATGTCCCGAGGGGAAAAGTGCCTAACAAACGACATTAGATAATTAAAAGAGGGGAAAAGGGAAAAGTGCCTAAAGTGACTTGGGAAGAATATGAAATGTCACTTAAATTGATTAAAAGGGTAAAAGGGTTGCAAAAGAGTAAACAGACAATAAAAGGGAAAAAGGAGGGCGCCCTATCTCATTCTAGCATTGGTATTTTCCTAATTTTCTCATTGAGAGAGCTCATTGTGGTTTTGGAACTCTTGGGATGAAAACCATAGGAGGATTTTTAGAGATTGGCTTCGGTGGTGAGACCATCCACCTTATTTAGTCCATCTGGGGAGGATATCATATATATTTCTTCATTGCGCTTCAGTGAGACAAAGTAATTCTTCTTGGATAGCGAAGTTCTCATTCTTGGCAGCTGAGATTTACTTCTCGTGGCTGGGAGTTTTCCTTGAAGAAGTCAATTTGAGTTTGGGAGAGTTTGAGCAACCTCTAGACTGCATTTTGGCATTTGGAGATAGCATTCCTTGTGGGTGGGAGGCCGAGTTCCTTTGAGGGACGAGTTGTGGATGAATAGAGGGTCGAATCTCTTCAAATTGGGTGTGCTCCTTATAGCTAGGTGCAAATGGTGATGAGAGGCAACGTTATTCTTCTTGTGGGTTGATTTTGTGCCTCAAGGAGGTTGTGAACACTTGTTGGGCCAATATCACAACCACTAGGGTTGATTTCAATTATTGGCCAATGATTTATTACCTTGTTGGGCGTATTCTACTTGTTGGACTCTTTATATCAGATATGGGAGCTAACTCTTTCATGGTGGGTTCGTGGTTATTTTTAGGCTGATCCTATTGGTTCTTGGACGTTGTTGTATGTGTGTGGTAGGTTCTAGAAACAATGTGAATTAGGTTGTTTTCCAGGAACAACTAGTTGTTGTTTAAATACCCATCAACAAAGGCATAAACTTGTATTACAGACCAACATACTGCTCGAGAGCTTATTGTCCATATTTCTCCATTATAAGAAGCCATCGTATTTTCTGAACAGAGCAATAATTTGTGTCTATTTATGTTACCCTTTGGAGCCCATTGGAATAATAATGAGTGTTGACATTAAACAAATTCCAGAGCATTGTTTATGAGGATATTTGTATTCAGTGCATTGTTACATGTTAAAGAGAAAAATAGAGTTGAAATGGAAGGTAAGATTTGAATTATTTTTGGTGTCCTTTACATTCCTGTAGCAGATTTTCTATTCAATGTATGAATAGGGTGTTTGTTACAAACTGTTTGTTGTAATACCTGAACCAAGAATGAAACAAAACAAAAAATAAATATCAGAACATTTTAGCAAGGTATTTTACAGTGGTATCAGAGCCCTCTTTCCTGCCATCCTGAAGAGGTTTTTTTTTGTTCATGAGAGGTGAAGAAACTAGATTTCTCAGTGTCACATACAAAATTAGAAGGCAATGAGGGGAAATTTTTTTTTTTGAAGTGGAAGAAGAAGTAAGGGAAAATCAACTAGAGGTTGGACAAGTGGAAAAAATGGGTGATTCCAATGAAGAAAGGGGAATGTGGATCTTGGAGAGCTTAGCAGTTGGAAAACAACAACTTACTCAACTTATAACTTAGTTACTTGCCAATCAAACTAATCAGAATCATGGGAGTAAAAATAGAGCAGGGGGGTCCAATATGAATAATGGAGCTGACGATAATAATGAGATTCCCATACTTAACAATACAGGGATCCCTATATAAATTGGTGCTAAAACCACTAGAAGAACAATCCCTAGACCTCTTTTACCCAATTTTTTGGGAAACCAACCAATTCAAAATCAAGGACAACAAGCTCCAGGTGAAACTTTTCAGGACTATCTGAGAGAATATCAAGCCCTAGGTGATGAGTTTCAGGTAGCCATGTCACTTTAGGACTTATACACAATCAAATATAGGAATAGACCAAGGGATCATAACAGGGTGCAACAAAACAAGGATCTAGCATGGAAGCTGGGGAAGGTATCTATTCCTTCCTTCAATGGGTCTAATAGGAGCACAACCAGGGAATGGGTACAAAAACTACATACATACTTCCATCTCAACCCTATGAACGAGGCCGATGTGATCAAATTCGCTACTCCGCACCTTGATGGAGAAGCCCACAAGTAGTGGTACCATGGGTTGGTCACACTAGGACATGCAACTATCACTTCCTATTTGGAATTCACTCAAAATTTAATGGAGAGGTTTGATAAAAAGGATCTAGAGATACACTTCAAAGAGTTAGCACAACTCAAACAAGAGGGGTCCCCGTATGCTTACATCACAGAGTTTTAGAAGCTAGCAGTGACAGTGTCAGATATATCGGAGCATAGGCTTGTCATGTTGTTCATCGAGGGGTTGTTAGAAACACTTTGTGGTTGGATAAAGGCTTTCAAGACTGAGACCTTGTAGGATGCTATTGTCAGGACAAGGGACATGGAGGGCGCAGTCCCTAAAACAATTTTTTTTTCAAACCCTTTATTCCACAGAAAGGCAAGGATAAGAAGCCTACTAGGAAGGAAGGTACGGGTAAGGAAAGGTTGGACGAGGAAATAAGAAATGAGCTAAGGAGAAATAATCTTTGTTTCCACTACAAATATCCATGGGTACTAGGATAGAGGTGTCATAGGAACTATCAAGCCCATTATATTGATGTACATTCAGATTTCGATGAGAAGGAGGAGGAGCCTAAGGTTGTTCTTGAGAAGGGAAAAGAACAAAAGGAAGAGATAGAGGAGAATCATAGTGAGGAGGCCAAGGAGGTTATCATAACCTCATTATCTGGTACCCCGAGATTCAACACCTTCGGATTTAGAGGAGTCATAAGAGGACAGGGAGTCACGACCTTGATTGATGGTGGGGAAACCCACAACTTTATTGATGCAGCATGGGTGGCTAGGAGACAAGTAGCTATAGAGGAATTTGAGGGGTTCAAAGTAGTGGTGGCCGATAGATTTAATGTGTCTTCCAAAAAGAAAAATTCTCAATTGGCCTTGACAATTGGTAACTACACCTTGACATAAGAATTTTATGTGGTGGATGTGGAAGATTCAGATGCAGTGTTGGGAGTTCAGTGGCTTCAGAAATTGGGGGACATTACCACAAACTACTAACAGATGACCGTGAAGTTCTTCACACCAAGAGGGAAACAAGTTATACTACGAGGCATGGAGAGAAATGCCCCTACAGTAGTGTCAAAAAAAATAATGGATGCCATATTCAGACATGGAGATGTAGTATATCCAACACAGTGCTTTATTACGTTTGAGACAGATAATGAAGGCAAAAGGCACTATTATGCAAACATCCAGAATTTATTGAGCAGACATGACAAGGTATTTGGGAAAATTCCTCCAGGGAGACCTCATGATAGAGGTTTTTAGCATGCCATTGAACTTGAAGAGGGGGACAAACTAGTGATCACCACCCCGTACATGCATCCCAATTAGTTCAAAGATGAAATAGAAAAACCAATCAAGGAGTTGCTTGACATGGGACACATAAGACCCAGTTCCAGTCCTTTCACTTCTTCGGTGGTCTTGGTTAAGAAGAAGGATGGGACAATGTGGATGTGTACTGATTATCGAGCCTTGAATAAGAAAACAATAAAAAATAGGTACCCTATACCTAGTGTTAGCGTCGGAAGTCACTCCTGGATTGCTTATAGGAGAAGAGCCTGACACCCATCAGTTTAATGTCATGATTTGTTTATAAAGTGATGATCAAATGGAGATGAAGGCTCGAGGAGATATCACTCAAACTCAGGGACTGGGCCTAGCATGTATGGAACAAAGGAGGTCTTGATCTAACTTCAGCCAGTGGGTTGATTAAAAGATGATCAGGTGGAAGACTTAGTAAGAAAGGTGAACAAACAGCTTTGGGCGACAGGCTTTCAGCGGTTTGCAGAAGAAATACTTTGAATGCAAGATCCTCTTGGTTTAGGGTCTCAAGAAACTGAAAAGGGGACTTGACTGAATCCTCCAATTCCAAGTCACTCAGCGCTGAGAAAAACACAAAGAATGATTAGAACAATGTAACTGCTACAATGATCCTATCCAACATCATCCTATAATAGCTACAACTCGACTGGACCCTCAAATTCTGAGTTGTTCTAAAACAGTATAACAAAGATGTAAAAGAAATTGGCATTCATAAGGCAAGAAGTCTCAAAAGTCTATACATAACCAGAGTATCAGTGCTTCATTAAAGCTTTAAAACCGGGAGCTCTTCTCAACCATCGATTCTTACAAAAATACAAAGACTGAGTTTATATACTCAGGAAAATTCTCCTCACAGAGGCGTGCCTCAGTCACCCAAGGCTGGGTGTCCCTTCAATCAAACTAGTACTGATATCTTTCTTTAAATGCCACCTTGACTACGCATGACTCTTGTAAGGAGGATAGCTGAGCTATGAAGTGTTTGGATAGCGTGTGCAGACTTCTCTATCGAGATGAAGACTTTGGCATGGCTTCTTCGAGAAAATCAATCCACAAGACCCTTGTGAGAAGGAGGCTCACCAGACCCTCCATTCCCCTTACTTAATGTNTGAGATCGGGCCCGACGGTGCCTGGAGGTAGTGATGATCCCCTTTGCAAATGACCTCGGCACCTTTGTCCCTATTTATGTAGCTCTTTCATCTCTACTAGTAACCATGGGCTGTGACCATATGCTTTTGGCAGTCGTGAATATGAAAGGACTAATCCTTGCCGATTGAAATCGTGATGAGCGAAACACTGAGAGGGCTCAGTTTGTTGCCAGGTGTCCTCTTAGAATGGATGACTGAAAATTCTTCGTGAAGTCATGGGCCCCAGCTTCTATGCTTTTTGGGGCTATCGGGGTTCATGGTTTCATGATGTTGAACAACAAAAAACTCTTTTCCCTTGAACTCCCGACCGCTGAAATGCCGACACAGTCAGATCTTGTGAAACACGTCCTTAGAATGAATGGCTGAGACTTTTCCATAAACATAAGTGCCCCTCATGCAGACCTGCTCCTTTATGACCAGATGTCAAAACCATGGGCCCGGTCCTGGGCACTATCGGCATTTTGAGGTTCGGGGTTTCGAACAACACGAAACTCTCACCCCATTAACTCTCGAACACTAAAACACCAATGCGGCTGGATCACATGCAACGCGTCACTGGATCAGATGACCTAGATTCAGCCTTGAAATATAAGGGTTCTTTGGTGTTGTATGTCGGGTAACTTGTTAACCCCAAGATCTCGATGACCGTTGATTGGCTTCATGGATGGGTCTTGGCTGTTGACATCAAACCTTGCCCGCTCACTTGACTCATAACCAGAAAGTTGAGTCCTTCTGCTGCTGCACTCGGGTGTTTCCCGGTCGTTCTATAGACCTGGGTGCATCTGCGCCTAATGAAAAAAATAATCGCTAACATTAGGCTCCATGGGGGATAGAGTCATCCCTGTGATGATCTAAGAACTCCTTCTGTAGCTTCAGTGCCTTGCTATTGGGCTACAGAGTCACTTATTAAGACAAAATCATGCAAACAAAAATGAACAAAGAACTTAGAGGACAGTATTTACAAACAAGGGGCTCATTTAAGGCTCAACCAAAACATTTTTTTAGAAAATGCCCATTCACTGGGCTCTTGAAAACCTCTTCACCCTTCAGATCTTGCAACCCATACGTTTTGTTGGAGAAAATCCCAGAGATCTTGAAGGGACTAATCCAGAGGGTGTCAAACTTGCTGTGTTTGCCTTTATCCTGCTTGGGGGCATCCCACTTAAGTACCAGGTCCCCGATCTCGAACTCCTTCTTCCTGACCTTCCTATCAAAAGCCTGCTTGATCTTTTCCTGGTGATTATGAGCTGCAGTCCTCACCTACTCTCTGATCTGCTACACCTCTACTATCTGATGAACCCTCCTGATCATATGATCTGTTTCTCCTTCATAGTCTTGAAATAATTTTTCCACAGGTAAGGCAAGATGAGTAGGAAAAACCGCCTCTACTCCGTAGACTAGCTGAAAAGGAAAAGTGCCTAGGGATTTCTTCGTTGTCACACGATCAACCCATAGGGAAAACTTCAACTTTGAATCCCAGGCCCTTTTGTTGTTTTCCAAAATCCTTTTGATGATCCTTATTAGGCTTTTGTTGGAAGATTCTGCTAAACCATTGCCCTGGGGATAATAATGGGTGGAGTGCATTAGTGAGATCTGGAACTGCTCACAGAACTTAATTAGAGGCTCAGAATTGAAAGAAGCAGCATTATCGGTGACGATCCTGCTGGGACAGCCGAATCTGGTTATGATATCCTCCAGGAAGCTGATAATTACTTTGTGTGATATGCTTCTGGTGGGGACAAATTCTATCCACTTGGTGAAATAATCGGTCGCAGTCAAGATCCATCTGTGCTGGCCACTTGAGGGAGGATGAATCTCTCCAATGAAGTCCAATCCGCATTGCCGAAAGGGTGCTGAAACTATGATAGGCTTTAATGGCAGCGGTTTGAGTGGCTACTTTCCTGAGAACTTTTGACATTTGATGCAAGCTCTAATTCCTCTGCAGACATCAGTGAATAAAGTAGGCCAGTAATATCCAGCCCTGAGGATCTTATGAGTTTTGGTCTTCCAAAAATAATTCCCTCCACAAAGGCCTTCATGGAAATCAAACATAACTTTCTGTGCTTCTGGTGGGTTCAAACATCTCAGCAGCATCCCCAAAGGATTTCTCCAGTACAAAACTTGCTCAATGAGACAATACTTGACAGCCTTGAGCTTTAAAGCTCTTGCCCTTCTTTTACTCATTCCATCCGGAGGCTTCAATTCCTGTAGAAAGTATAGGATGTCATGATACCAGGCACAATCTGCCAGCGATAAGCCATCCTGAGAGCCTTGGCTTGGCAGCTCAGCTTGCTGAGTTCCTGAGCGAGTGTTTAGGAAATTGACTCCCAAGGCTTCATAGTTGGATTCAGCCAATAGCTTTCTAGACCTTGCCCCTTAACCAACTTGGTGGGATTTATTTCCAAGTCAAATTCCATAATTTTTGCTATCCATTTGCCTCTTCTCCCATCTATGTCTGGCTATACGAGAATGTCCTTTACGGAGGCTGAAGGAACGTATGTTGTCACCTTCGAATGCAAGACATAGATCCTGAAATATTTGAGGGCTTTCAATAAGGCATAGGCCTACTTCTCCATGATCTCATACTTGGTCTCTACATCTCTTAATGCCTTACCGAAGAAAGCGATGGGTTGCTCATGCCCCTTCTCGTTTTTCTGTAACAAGACCGCTGCAACTGTATGAAAAGAAGCAAAGGAGAAAATCAAGAATTCCTTGGAATAGTCAGGACTGATTAACACAGGTGTCTCAGTCAATGCCCTTTTTATTTGGTCAAAAGATGCCCTGGGCTCGGTAGTCCATTTCACTTCATTTCCCTTCCTGAGCATGGCTGTGATGTGCTTCACCAACTCGAAAAAATTTGAGACAAATCTCCTCAGAAAATTTATCTTCCCCAAAAAGGCCTGAACTTCCTTCTTAGATCTGGGAAGTGACAGGGCCTGAAGTGATTCGACCCTGCTAGGGTCGATCCTTACTCCCTCTGCTGACAATATATGGCCTAATAGCTTTCCTTCCTTCATAGCGAACAAATATTTCTTGGGGTTTAAAGATAGGCCAAACCTTTGACACTTCAGGAAAACCCTCTTCAAATGGCAACAGTGCTCCTTGTATGTCCTGGAGAAGACTGTGATGTCATCTAGATAGATTACCATGAACTGGTCCTTCTCCCTGATGAAGGCTATGTCCATGGCTCGCTGAAATGTTGCTCCTGCATTCATCAGTCTGAAAGGCATCTTGGCATACATGAATGTGCCCCAAGGAGTGTTGAAGGTCATTTTTTCCCTGTCCTCATGCATGACTGATATTTGATTGTAACCAGAGAAACCATCAATCATGGATATTCTAGATGTGTCGGTGACCCTCTGCAATATGTGCTCCATGTTGAGCAGGGGATAATTGTCTTTCCTTGAGCTCCTGTTTAGGTTCCTGAAATCAACACAGAGTCTGATTTCCCCACTTTTCTTTCTTACCATGACCAAATTGGCCACCCAATCAGAATATCTCAAAGGGACAATGATTTGGGAATTTAACAGCTTCTTCACTTCTTTCTCCATGACAGGCAGCAACATGGGATTTATCGGTCTCATCTTCTGCTTGAACGTCTTAGCCTCTTCCTTCAGCAGGATCTTGTGTTCAATGACTGATGTGTCATACGTCTTGAGGTCTTCGTAGGTCCATGAAAAAACATCAACAAACTCTCTCAGCAACTTGGTATATTCAACCCTATGCTCCTTGGTCAAACTCCTTGATAGCTTGACAAACTTAGGCTCCTCTGGTGTGCCAATGTTGCACTCATCTGTGTCAGCATCATCACCTGAAACTCTCCCCTTTACCGCCACGTCATTCCCATCAAACAACCTCTCTAATGGGACTAGTCCCCTCGGAATGTGATTGCTAGGAAGCTGAATAATGTCATTCTTTGCTATTCTACTCAGCAACTTACCCCCATCAAACCCTTCCTCAGAGGTGGAATCTTGGTCGATATGCATCTCTGAAAATTCTTCAATAGTCTCCAATAATTTTTTGCTCTCAAGATCATCCTCAAACACCTTCCAATGCTTGAAATTGTCAGGTATGGAGGGGCTGTATTTTACTTCTACATCATACCTGAGCTTGGGAGGCAGGGGTACTTTGAAATTGCTTGTTGATGTAGCCAAGGAATCTGCCACTGTGTTCTCCTCTCTGGGGATGAAAGAAACGTTAAACACTGAGAAGAAATTGTCAATTAGGTCCCATACCTCATTTATGTAACTCCTCAGTCGAGGATGCTTGGCCTGATAAGATCTTCTGACCTGCTGGACTACCAACTCGGCATCTTCAAACACTGCTACCTCATGAATTCCCATTTCCCTTGCGGCTCTTAATCCTAAGATAAGAGCTTCATACTCTACCACATTGTTGGTAACCTTGAATTCTAATTTGTATGACATAGATGTGGTTTCCTGAGCAGGTGACACAAAAACCACCCCAGCTCTAGCGCCTTCCCTGGAAGAGGCTCCATCAAAGAACATTTTCCAG
>JASDQU010373999.1:8345-22216 GCA_032191745.1 Picea mariana | reverse complement strand
TATACCAAGGGCATCGAGCCAATGGGGGATCCCTTTGTGGGTCCATGTCAGACAACCGACCCTGCTAAATTCCTGAGCATTCATTGATGAAAATTATCCCCAAAGCTTGGCAATTGGCTTCAGCCAACAACTTGGCTAAACCTTGAACTTTGATCAATTTGGTAGGCTTTATTTCCATGTCAAACTCCAGAATCTTGGCTATCCACTTACGCCTCCTCCTGTCTATGTCAGGCTGAATAAGAATGTCTTTAACAACAACTGAGGGGACATAAGCTATGATTTTTGACTGCAGGACATAGATTCTAAATGCCTTGAGGGACTTTACCAGTGCGTAGGCCTGCTTCTCCATAGTGTCATACCTGACTTCGGAATCCCTCAATGCTCGGCTGAAATAAGAAATAGGCTGCTCTTGCCCAATCTCGTTTGTCTATAATAAAACAGCAGCCACCGTGTTAGGTGAGGCAAAGGAGAAAATAAGGAAATCCTTTGAGTAGTGGGGACTAATAAGCATAGGGGCTTCCATCAGGGCCTTCTTTATTTGCTCAAAGGAATGTCACGATTCAGAAGTCCACCTCACTTCATTTCTTTTCCTTAACATGGCTATTATAAGTTTTACCTCCTCAGCAAAGCTAGGCACAAACCTCCTTAGAAAATTAATCTTACCAAGGAAGGATTGTACCTACTTCTTGGACCTCGGGATTGATAAGGCTTGTATTGACTCAACTCTGCTAGGGTCAATCCTGACTCCTTCCGCTGATACTATGTGGCCTAGTAACTTCCCCTCCTGCATGGCGAACACAGATTTCTTGGGGTTTAATGAAATGCCAAAACTTCTGGATTTCAGGAAAACCTTCCTGAGATGACAACAGTGTTCTCTATCAGATTTTGAAAACATTGTGATGTCATCCAGATAGATGACCATAAATCTATGTTTTTCCCCAATGAAAGCTATGTCCATGGAACGTTGGAACGTTTCCCCTGCATTCATCAATCCAAACGGCATCTTGGCATACATGAATGTGCCCCATGGAGTGGTAAATGTCGTCTTTTCCCTGTCCTCAGGAAGAACAGAGACTTGATTGTAGCCAGAGAAACCATCGATCATGGACATCCTGGATGCTCCTGTTACCCTCTGCAGTATATGTTCCATCTTTGGTAAGGGGTAGTTATCCTTCTGTGAGCTCATGTTCAAGTTTCTGAAGTCTACACAGAGTCTGATTTCTCCATTCTTTTTCCTTACTAGTACCAGGTTGGCCACCCACTCTGAGTATCTCAATGGAACGATGATCTGGGCCCGCAGCAGCTTCTTCACTTCCCTCTCCATGATAGGCAGCAGCATAGGATTGATCTGTCTCAGCTTCTGCCTAAATGGCTTTGCCTCTCCTTTCAATGGGATTTTATGCCCGATGACAGAAGTGTCATATGTTTTGAGGTCTTCGTAGGTCTAGGCGAAAACGTCAGCAAAGTCCCTCAAAATTCCAACGTATTCAGACCTCTGCTCCTTTGTCAGACTTCTTGACAATTTGACAAACTTGGGCTCACTCTCGATGCCAATGTTGCACTGAATAGTACCAGCGTCATCCTCCGAGATTCCCCCCTTTAATGATACATCATTTCTATCAAAAATCCTTTCCAAAGGAACCAGTCCCCTTGGAATATGGTTGATGGGGAGCTACACAATGTCATGCTGTGCTATCTTACTCAACAACTTACCCCCATCGAGACCTTTTTCAGAGACAGAATCTTGGTCGATATGCATCTCTGAAAATTCTTTGACAGTCTCCAAGAACTTTTTGATCTCGAGATCATCCTCGAATACCTTCCAATGTTTGACGTTGTCAGGTATGGATGGCCTGTATTTTACTTCTACATCGTACCTGAATTTGGGCAGCAAGGGTACTTTGAAATTGCTTGCTGATGTAGCCAAGGAATCTGCCATTGTGTTCTCCTCTCTTGGGATGAAAGAAATGTTAAATGCTAAGAATAAACTGTCAATTAGATCCCATACCTCATTTCTGTAACTCTTGAGTCGAGGATGCTTAGCCTGATAAGCGCTTCTGATCTGTTGGACCACCAACTCTGCATCTCCGAACACTACTACTTCCTGAATTTCCATTTTCCTTGCGGCTCTTAATCCTAGGATAAGAGCTTCATACTCTGCCACATTGTTGGTAGCTTCAAATTCTAATTTGTATGACAGAGATATGGTTTCCTGAGCAGGCGACACAAAAAACACCCCAGCTCCAGCGCCTTCCCTAGAACAGGCTCCATCAAAGAACATTTTCCAGATGGGGGTGATGGAGGGAAGAAATTTATGGGAAGTGGTGGGCGACTTTCTGAGCTTAAGAGGAGGCTTGGGAGCATGAGTGAGTTGTAGTAAACTAGAACCTAAATCAGTGTCCAAGGCAAAAATAGGATGGTTGGTAGGATTGGCCTCATCACTGATTATATTGGCCAGTTGGGCTTCCCTGTATAGTCTTCTATGCTCTCCTCCAAACAATGGGATAGTAGCATATGTGAGGTCCATTTGCAAGGTTCCCCCTAGTATTTTTATCCAAGATCTTGATAACAACATACCGAACTTGGGGGGGACATCGACCACTACAATATCCATGACCACACTTTTCATGGGCAACTGAAACAAGGTCACGACCAGATCTTTGATAACTCCTAGACACTGAACCTTTCTGGAGTCAAAGGAATAGAGGTCATGATAGGCTCGGGTGACTTCTATCCCTAACTCTTCCATGACAGTTTTGGGCATAAGGTTGTGAGAAGTCCCCGAATCTATCAAGTAGTTGTGCGGTACCTTGTCATGTATGTTCAAGGAAGTGTAGAAGGGAGGGGATGAGTCATTCCTGTCTTCTACCATAGGACCCAAAATAACTGTAGGCTTTTCATCTTGCAAATTGATGGAGTCTGTGGGAAGGTGTGAGACCTCAGACTATAAAAGATTAGAGAAGCGTTTCTTGAACCCTTCATGTTTAATCAACTTGGTCAGGGGTACAGGGATTCTGATCTTTTGAATTTCATGCTCGAAATTAAAAGAAGATGTAAGCTTTGGGATTTCTCTTATTTCAGGAACATGACTCTGGACTATGGGCGAGAGGGGTTGGTGCTTCTTACCTCTGTGACTATCTGCTACTTCATTAGCATGTTTCTCTTCTCTAGGGAACTGCTTAGGAACATCAGGTGCTACAATCTTTTTCTTGGACCTCAGATCATACCTGCCTTGGATGCTACTAGTCTTGTCTCCCTTACTCAGTTCATTCAGTTGACTGTCCATGAAGAACTCCTCGTATGTTGATTGAGTGAGATGAGGAAAAGGAGGAGTGTCTCCAAAGTAATGTATTTCAGGATCAAGCTCATCTGTTTCCCCTTCTTCCCCCTCGACCACTAAATTGTTTTGAAAAGGGGCCTGAATTTCCTGGTCTTCTCTGTCTCTTCCCCTCTCTCTATGCACAGTCGGGGAATTGATATTGTTGGGCCTCCTGAAACCTCCTTTGTTTTTGGTGTTTTGAGGGCCCTTGTATGCTTTCCTCCTCTCCACCTTCATTCTCTCCATCTCTGCAGACAGAGACTTCACCATCTTGGTCAGTTCATCCACTTGAGGGTGGGGCACCGTCGGGCCAGAAGTTGAGGCTTCAGATCTTCCCTTTCTTCTGTCTGCGTCAGTCTTGTTCCTCAGTCTATCAGCTACTAATACATTGGATTCCACCTCTATGGCCGCGTCTTACATTTGAGATAAGGAGGTGGCTCTTCTTTCTCTCAATAAAAGACAGAAATCGGGATCAAACGCACTAGCGTAAGAAATTTTGGTCGAGGCTTCTGAGGGTTTTATTTCGGCGGGAATTTTATTATACATCTTATTAAATATTTTGGAGAAGTCAGAGACAAAATCTCCTTCTGTCTTCTTCAAGGACCCGAACTCTATCATGTAATACATGAAATCCTTCCTATCTCCCCACTACCTCAGGAAAGCACTATCCAGAGCTTCGATCCTAGCAATAGATCCGGGGGCCAATCCTCTAAACCATTTTCTCACCTCACCATCTAGGCTCTGGACGAAGACTCTCATCCAGACATCTTCATTTTCAATGTTCAGGTTGTCTGCATAACTATAGAAAGTATCCAGGTGCTCTTCCGCAGTTATGTCCCCTTCCCCAGCGAACTTGGGCATATACTTCAAGTAGTCTCCAGCAGGGAGAGGATTCATAGGATGGGGTAGAATTAAGGGATCATATTTGGCAGCGACAATGACGTCCATTCTATTTAGAGGGGGTTTAGAACTAGCCATAGGAATATTAGGTGGAGGAGAACTCGAAGGAGAAGGAGTTCGCGAAGGGGCTACTGGGAATGAGTCTCGAAGGGGAATGGGAAACAGAAGGGGATTTAAGGAGAAGGCTAATGGGATTAAGTTAGCACGTGCTTCTCTTTGTGTAGGAGTGGTAATAGTAACAAGAGGAGGAGTGGTAAAATCTTCTGTGGTCCTGGGTCTATGCCAAGGTACAACTTCAGAGGAGAGGGGAAAACTCAGCAGGAACGCTCCTGAAATTCAGGAAACGGGAAACCTCAGAAGGAGGTCTGTTAAGAACTTGAGGAGGAGAAAATGGAGTTCTTACAGAAGGAGATGACGGATTACCTGTTTCGGCAGTGGAAGCTTATTATTCAGGGGCCTTTCCTTTCCTGAGAACCACCTCTGGATCAGTTTCAGGTGTAGCTAGAGGCAGTTGTGGATGAGACCGGGTGTGTCTGCCTCTGAAAGCCAGAATTATCACAGCAGTTTCGCCACAGTGGATTCGTCACAATGGAGTCGCCAGGTGCACAGTAGAAATATTCAAAGGCTCTGATACCTGATGCACCTTCAGAATAAGAGGCTCAATGTCGTTCAATCCCAAGGAAAATTTTCAACTTCGTCCCCGGCAACGGCGCCAGAAATGTTAGCGTCAGAAGTCACTCCTGGATTGCTTGCAGGAGTAGAGCCCGACGCCCATTAGTTTTTATGTCACAATTAAATAAATGGGGGTGGTCGAATGGAAAGAGACCCAGGAAAGCAACATTGACACAGGACCAGGGTCTGGTATGTAGAAAGCAAGGGAGGTCTTGATCCAACTTCCGTTAGTAAGTTGATTAAAGGGTGGTAGATGGGAGACTTGTGAGAAGGGTGAGCAAGACTGCCTCGAGAAACAGACCTTCAGAAGCTTGAGGAAGAAAACCTTAAAAACCAAGATCCTCTTGGTCCAGAGTTTCAAGGAGCTGGAGGGTGACTCGACTGGATCCTCCAATTCCAAGCCATTCCAGTGCTAAGAAAACACAAGAACTGATTAGAAACGCTGCGACTGTTGCAGTGATCCAACCTACATCATCCTACAACAACGCAACTCGACTAGATCGTCCAATTCCGAGTTGTTCTAATGCAGTAAACAAAGAGATGGAAAAAGAGGCTGTCATCCATAAAGTAAGAAGTCTCAAATGCCTTATACATTAACCAGAGCAAGCAGCGCTTCATCAAAACTTACAGAACGGGAGCCTAGCTCAACCATCGACCCTTACAAAAATGGCGAAAACGCCTACATATACTCGAAACAACAACGACATAAAAAACGAGATGCTGCATTAAAAAAATTGCATCTGCATGCCCACTGACAATTTATACATGCAGTCTCTGAACGGTCGTGCACCTATGGCAGACGCAATCGAACTCCTGATAGTCCTATGGGTGAACTGACGTGCTTTTAATTAGTCACCAGACTTTCCCTTTATGGCGGAGATGATATCTAACCACCACCAACTACCTTAATAACTGCTTCCTTGGGATTGAGAACGACCCGGCCAACTCAACACCTTTGGGACGTGGAGGGCTCCTCGTGCTGCCACATGGATTGGCTGAAAGGCTTGATGAATAGTCTTGGAGGCTAGCGCGAAGGTTGGGGCGCATGATGGGGTGGTGAATGGGTAGAGGAGTCATGACTGAAGGAGGAGGAGAGGTGAGTTGGGAGATGAGGGGGAGAACACCTGGCAGGAGGTGACAGGTGAAAACGAAAAGAAGGAAAAAGGGGAGACACATGGCCGCTGGTGGTAGGACGATGGACTGAGGAGGGTCCATGTTATGAGGTGAAGTGGAAGATGGGTTGCAGGAGAGCCTGAGAGGTGACATGATGGGGGGAAATAAGGACCCACGTTAATTAAAGGTAGAAAGGCAAGGAAGGTCCAAAATCCAATGTGCGTCGTTGATCCGGGCACTCTAATTGTAGCCGTCGGAGAGGTGCGCCCTCGATTCCGGACCCCCCCCTCCGCTTAAAGGTAGAAAGGTGGGGGGGGCTCCGGAATCCAATGTGCGTTGTTGATCCGGGCACTCTGATCATAGCTGTCGGAGAGGTGCGCCCTCGATTCCGGACCCCCCCCCCCTCTGCTTAAAGGTAGAAAGGCGAGGGGGCTCTAGAATCCAATGTGCGTCGTTGATCCGGGCGGGCAGATCCCTACCATCCATATTTTCTTGCTGCTTAACCACAAGCGCATTTTGCATCCCGAACTTAGGGTAAGTGGGCTTTTACCCGTTCCTTCACATTTTATCCCCCCTTACAAGAAATGTCGCTAACACCTTCCTTCAAGAGAAATGCCAAACATGCCAAGAAAATCCTTCCATCAACAAGTGCGCCTCACTTTAAAAGACAAAATACCCAAGTAGGGCGCAAAAATCAGACCTCACAAAAGAGTGAGTAGTGTGTTATGTTCAAATGAGGGAAAAACATCCTCAATATATAGTGTATCATGACCTATAATTAAAATTAGGTCATTAAAAATAGCCGACAAGGCTACAAACCAAAATCATATTGTTTTTACATTAAATGCTAAGTAGAAGACCTAAATGAGCAAAAAGTGAGACGTCAAACCCCTTTGAGGGAGATGTTAGGCCCTTTTGGGGCTAGTCCAGCATCCAGAAGTCAAACATTAGCCCTTCCTAGGCTCCTCCAAGCTGCCACACGTGCCAGTCGTCCTGTCAAACTGCCACACGCTGAAGGTGACATCAAGGCCTCCTTGGTGATGTCCTGGTCATCAAAGGGAAACGCTCCATCTAAGAAGGGTCAACCCCCCTGGGTTGGGCTCATCCAAAGTGTCCTGGATGGAACATCCTTCTTCTTCTCTTGTGCAAGAGATCATCCAATCACTATCCTATCTCTGCCCCTGATGGGGTCCCAGCAACCATCTGATGGGCTCTTCAGCCCCATGGAGGTCCGAGCTAATCATCTCCCCATGTGTACCATTCCAACTGGTACCTGTCCGTCGGGCATGGTCCTGCACATCAAAAACTTTGCCCTCCATGGGCTCATTAGTCACAGGGATCATAGCAATGTCAATCATGTTTCATCATTGATTTTATCAAATACATGCATAAAACCCCTGATATATCAATCAATAGCTCAAAGAAATTACAATGACCTACAATACAAAGCCGAAGAAAAAGACAAAATACCCTATTGGGCCAACATCCATAAGAAAAGGAAAGTCTCTAGAGGGTATCATCCAAGCCATGTAAAATGAGGTGATGTGGTCAAGGGATGTCCAGACATATGGGTAGAGTGAAAGACAAGGATGCATGATATTACCTATGGGTGCCTTTGTAGAAGGCGAGCTGTACCTGTCGTGGATGCAATTCTTTCCAAGCCCTTTATTGCCTTTATTCTTTCTTTTCTTTATTGCTTCTTCTTCTTTTCTTTTTTTTTCAAGGCCTAACTAGAGGACACTGCCTTGGCGTGGTGACCAGAGATGACAGTGTTACCCAGAAGTACTTTCACATAGATGATAAGGCTGGATCGTGATGAGACCCCCTTCCCCTTGGCCATGCAACCAAAGGTCACTACCCTGGCGTGGTAACCAGATAATGGAAATGTCATACTGCTAGGTACCCATGAACATAATAGGTTGGCTTGTGATGAGACGCCCTATCCTCTTGGCTAGGTCTTGTTTTGTTATTTTTCTTCGGGTCCCTCTTATTTCTTGTTGAGAGGATTTTTATTGCCTTCTCGGGGATCACTGGGCGAGGCATCTCTAGGTTTCATTTTTTATGGCTTGTATCTTTTACTAGCTGCTTTTACCTTTTGGGCCTTTAGCCCCTTCTTCCCACGAGATAAGGTGCAACCCCCCAAAAAAATCATCCTAATGCCCGGACTAGGGGAATGGGGCAGATGAGTGGGAGATAAGATGTAAAAGTGATGATATGATGGGAGCGGATGATGGCTCTTCAAAATCCCCCTGCTGGAAAACCAAAACCTATGGGTACAAGCTTTCTAGGACACCCTGTCAATCCCCCAAACCATGGTCAAGTGGGTCAATGTAAGATCCAAGTAGTGATCATAAATAAAAGGAATTTAATGCATATATCTAAAGGTTATAATGATAAAAAATGACACATACCATGATACCTGGACCAATTACCTCATGGAGCAAGAGTCTTCTCCGATACAAGTCCAAGCCGAAGGTGATGGATGTTGTTGCTGCTGAAAATACAAGTTTGATGAAGGAGAAGAAAGATGGGCCCTCCAGGGCCATGCTCAGGTCAATCCTGCTCTCGGTACTCCATTTCTAGGACCTGTGGGCCTCGAGACATGATCTCCTAGTTATCCCTAGAAATCGGGGATAACATCTGGCTCCAACTTGGGGACATGTGCTCACCATAGAGCGCATGATAACCTCAGCATCTCTGGCATAACCTGCAGACCTGCTCAAACTCGAAAAGGTCATTAGCAAAAAAGGTGGGGTGGTATTGCCACCCCGCAATATATATATATATGTGTGTGTGTGCGTGTGTGTGTGTGTATACGACTGAAATAAAACAATCAATATGCAAGTGAGGAAGAAAACTATCATGAAATGCAAATGGTATAATACACGAAAAATGCCTACTTATCTGCACTTACCTGTGGAGTCAGGTCTCTTGGGGGTAGTAACGCTTGATATGTAAAGCGTTCACTGGCAGCTTCAGGATTTCTCCTTCCATGGTCTCTAAGTTGAAAGAATTCGTACTGGCACAACTCATGATTTTATAAGGGCCTCCCCATAGACTGTCAAATTTTTTGTGCATACCAGGCTTTTCCTTTCTCTTATCCCATAGTAGAACAAGATCTCCTTTGGTGAAGTTTCTTTCCTTGTCTTTATGATCAAAGGTGTTCTTTATTTTTTCTTGATTTCTCATCATTTGACCCAAGGCACTTCTCCTCGTCTCATCTAGCTCTATTATCTTATTGATCCTTCCTTGGATTGCTTATGCATCTGTGGTGTATTGTTGAGCAAAACAAAGGATAGGGATCTGGAGGTTCACAGGGAGTTTTTCTTCAAGTCCATATACTAGCTCAAAAGGATTTTTTCCTCTGGAAGTTTTAGTCGTTATTCGATTTTCCCATACTGCGTATTTTATCTTGCTATCCCATGACTTTTTATTCTCTCCAACAACCTTCTTCAGAATATTCATGAGGTTCTTATTGGTTGATTCTGCTAATCCATTTCCTTGTGGGTAATAGTTGGAGGAATGAGATAGGGTAATGCCATATTTGAAACAAAATTCTTCCAGGGCGTAAGAGCTAAAAGCTTTGGCATTATCCGTAGTGATCTTGGAAGGGGCACCGAACCTAGTTATGATTTGGTCTTCCAAGAAATTCATGACTACTTCCTCAGTGGTCCTTTTTGTAGGAATAGATTCAACCCATCTGGTAAAATAGTCTGTAGCTGTTAGGATCCACCGATAGCCATTACTTGAATTGTCTTTGAACTCACCAACAAAATCCAAACCCCATTGCTGAAAGGGTGCCTCTACTACCATCGGTTTTAAGGGTTGCGCTGGGAGTCTCAGTTTGTCGGAGAAGTACTGGAAAGGTTGGCAAGATCAGACATGCTGGTAAGTGTCTGAGAAAAGTGTTGGCCAATAATAGCCGGCCCTCAAGATCTTATGGGCAGTAGTATGAGCAACAAAATGTCCACCACAGTGCCCAAAGTGCAATTCTTCCAGTATCTTCTTTGCCTCCTCCTTTTTCACACATCGAAGTATAACACCATCAGGATTTTCCCATCCAAGTCCTTCTTCAGTCAAGCAATATTTCATAGCTCTCAATCTCAAAGCCCTTCTCTTGTAGTCCACTAAGTGATCAGGGCAAGACAAGTTCTTTAGATAATAAACGATATCGGAATACCACTCGTCATGTTCTAGTTCACTGATCATTACATTTACTTGCTCATTCTCACCCATCTGTATGGATTCTTGATTGATCTGAGTCAGCATTTGGGCCAAACCTTGCCCTTTTATTATCTTGGTGGGTTTTATTTCTAAGTCATACTCCTGGATTTTGGAGACCCACTTCCCTTGAGTACCCATGCAATCTTGTTGTGATAAAACATTCTTCACAGCTGGGTATGGGACATAAGCCTTGATTTTATTGTAACCGTTGTAGTTTCTGAAGTGTTTGAGGGACTTGACTAAGGCATAGGCTTGTTTCTATGTGATGGAGTAATTTAACTCTGAGTCTCTTAGGACTTTTCTCATAAAGGCCACGGGGTGTTCATAATTATCAACATCTTTTTGCATTAGGACACATGCAATAGTATTCTGGGATGCAAACGCGAATATTATGTAATCCTGCAAGAAATCAGGACTAATCAAGATGGGGGCTTGGGAGATAGCATTATTGATGTCTTCAAAGGATTTGTTGGTCTCATCTCCCCACCTAAAAGAAACATCCTTTTTCAGCAAAGCGGTCAAAGTTTTTATCCTCTCAGCAAAATTTGGCACAAATTGACGGATGAAGTTGATTTTTCCGAGAAAAGATTGCAAAGATTTCTTGTTGGCCGGAGGGCGAACATCCTTTATTGACTGGACTCTTTCAGGATCAATGGAAACTCACAGTTTTCCTTTGTTGATCCCAAAGACAGATTTCTTAGGATTCAGTGAGATACCATACTTTCTGCATTGCTCAAAAACAATCCTAAGGTGGGAGAGATGGTCTTTCCTATCCTTGGACACAACTGTAAGGTCATGTTGGTAAATTTATATGATCTTTTGTATGAGGTCTCTGAAGGAAAAGTCTATTTCTCTTTGAAAAGTGGCACCAGCGTTCATAAGACCAAACGACATCCTTAAGTACATAAAAGTTCCCCAAGGTGTAGTGAATGCAGTTTTGAGTTGGTCTTCCCTTTTGAGCAAGACTTGGTTGTACCCTGAGAACCCATCTAGCATAGACATCATCCCTGCCCCTATGACTCGCTGAAGAAAATGTTCCATATTTGGGAGGGGATAATTATCCTTTAATGACAATTGGTTGAGGTTGCAGAAATCAACACAAGCGGATATCACCACTTTTCTTCCGAACAACCACTAAGTTTGACATCCAAGAAGAATACCTGATAGGGGCTATGATACCAACATCGACCATTTTTTGGAGCTCCCTTTATATTTGGCTTGCCATCTATGGGTTGATATGCCTTATCTTTTGTCGGAATGGTTTGGCCCCTTCTACTAAAGGTATGGAATGTTGGATGGCATCCCCCCTATAGGCTTTCAGATCATCATAGTTCCAAGCAAAAGTATCTCTGAATTCTTTGATGAGCACTAGTATTTCCTTTATTTCTTTATCAGTGGTGCCCTTTCCTATTTTGATCATCCTTGGGTCCATCTCTGTATTGATATTGAATTCTAGGGCTTTCTCGACTTGCATGTTTGTTCTTTTTCCCTTAAAAACATCATGCCTATTGTTTACACCCTCTTCGTCACCTTGGTGAGCAAATAAGAGGTGCTTACATGCCCAGTTGGGTCTTGCTGAGCATGACAGCTGTAAAGGAAAGAGTTAGAGAAAGAAAAACAAAACTATAAGCAAGAATTAAACTAATACAAACTAAAATCATAAGCATATGGGTATAGAGATAAAAGAAACACAAGAAGACCAATATCACCAATGTTTTTAGGCTGGTCTATTGATGAAATCAAAGCACAATGAAGAAAGGGGACTATGGGTCCCTTCTTCCTCCAAAGGAAGGATCTTGGGCCCTCACAAACTTGCTCTCCTTACAACAAGAAAAATGAAAATGATAGTGAAAGAACTCCCAAGCACATCCACTCAATGGAGAGGTGGATAGCTCAATGAAATGTTGCCAATGTGTTATTGTCAAGGAGTGAGTCCTTAAAACAATCTAGGCAGCATAACATTACATGAAATTCCTAGAGAAAATGATGTTTCTTCATGGCTTTTTATAGCATTGCATTGGGTGATTATGTAACTCCTTTGAAGTGTGAAAATGGGCTCTTTAGGGCTTCATTAGGTCTTTGACCAGCCTACCATGCGGATTCAGCTTAGATTTGAGGGTCAAATCGGCTTGGGAGCTGATCCATAAGTGGTTGGGAGGCCGACCAATTCAATAAATGCACCGTTTAGCAGGTGCGCGGGTTTTTGCGCCAACAGCCGCGCATCGTGCACGTATGCACGCATGGTATGTTCCTGTTCCGCGCATGTGCGCGCGCACCAAACTTCTGTCAAGCGCCCTTCAATTTTTGGTTACTTTGTATAGTTTTTGACCTTTCTGGAATGCTATGAAATTAATTCAGTGCCATGAATGACTTCATTACTGTTTGACGATGATGAGTTCTTGTCACCATGTGCGGACGGAATTTTAGTGATAACAGATGCCCCCTGATGGATGAGGTTAGGAGCATACCTATAGCCGAAATCCATCAATGTTTCTTCTACTGAGAATGTTGTTGTAAGAGAGAGCAATAGTGGGACCATTCAGAGCGATCTGTTGGAGAAAAAAGGAACCGGTAGGACCCGACCTTCTGAGAGTTGTGCAAAAAATAGAAAACTGTGTACAAACGAGGCAGGAATGCCCCATGCTCGTGTTATGTAACTCTGAAAAAATATGACTGAAGTGTTGGTGTAGACAACTGCAGCGCCCGCGGGGGCGGTGATGATACAGGTAGAAGACAATTCATCAAAGGAACATACTCTGAACAATAGGCAATGATCGCGGTAATAAGTATCAGCGATGATGCGGGCATTGATGGCCCTACCCATGTCAGAGGTCTTCGGCAAATGATAGAAATAACTGCAATAGTCACAAAGTAAGACCCACCATAACATGAGAAAGTGTTGGCGTCGAATGTTATGGGGGCAAACGACAGCAGGGAGCAATGGTGTTTCACCCTGTGCCGTCCGAGATCTCTCATTAAATGGAGAATGAGAATCAAGATACTGTCGCCCTTCTGGAAAATGGTGTAGATGTCGACAAAAGGGGGATGTGACTCTCAGAAGCAAAGGGCTTCGTGGAATCTACTGAGGTGAGGAAGTGGAAGAGGTACATGGATGAAGTCAAGAAGTGGGAAGACTCAAGATTTCCCTTGGTTGGAGGATGTGTTGTTCCAGAGTTTGTGTTTTAAGGCTATAAAACACACCGTCTAGGCATCCATAAGAAAAATAAGTCTTTGAAATATGAAACAAAGAAAATCAAATCAGAGTTGATTTCTCAATCTTCTCTGTCTTTCTTCCCTTTGATCTTGGATAGTTATGTCACGTTCTATTGCCTCCCACGACCTTTCTAACTCGGTTCGGTTTCTTGCAGTCTGTAATATAGTGTTAAACAAATTCAATGCAATGCTAGTTTGGTCTTGCAAACCGGGTTCTACGTTTGGTTGTCTTCCGTTTGGTACTGTCATGGGTATTTGATTTTTATATTTTTTATTTAAGAGTTTTTGATAAATTGGTTACTTCAGGCATTCGGATCAAAAAATAAATTAACGACTTTAAAACTTGGGACAGAAAATAATAACACAAGTAAGGCCGTTTTCTGGTTCAGTGATAATTTATGAAATTATAAACAGCATAACATCACACAGA
>JASDQU010373998.1:33405-53686 GCA_032191745.1 Picea mariana | reverse complement strand
TCAAACACAATCATGTCAAAAATCCATGGCCATGGCTTATCTTCTATTGTTAGAAAAGTAAAGGACATGATATTTAATTGTAATATTATTTGTAAGAAAGTGTGGTACAAGATACATAAGATTCCTCAAAGCACCTTCTATAAGTACCAAAATTATTTCCAACATGGACACATCAAAGCCATTCATGGTAAAACCAATACATGCAAAGCACGTGCACATACCATGGCAACCATAGAAATATTACACTAAATTGTAATGGATAATTCAGATTATTCACCAAACCAAACACATCAAGTTGAAAAAGATGGAAGGTCTTCTCCTTTAAGATTGTCGCCTTCTACTTACACACAAATTTCTTCATTAAATGAGATCAATGAGGCTCTTTAAAATCTCAATTACCCATCAATATCACAACCAACAATGATAAAGATCTGGAATACTCATTTTTGAGATGTGGCATTCTCAAATAATACCAACTTTAGTAAATGTAGTGAATGTATCATTTTGAAAGCACAAATGAAGTTAGCAACTACAAAAGAGTTGGAAGAAATGGCACAAGTTAGATTGAAGACACATAACAAGACTATTATGTGTGGAAGATATTGCTACTATGCCCAAAGAATTATGTTAGAGCAGTTTCCAAAGGAGTATTTGATAATTATCCATGATAAAATGGACAAAACAAAGACTTCAATCCCAAGACTACATGTCAAATCGAAATATATTACATGAACAAACTTGGGTTTGTCATTGATAGGTATGCTAACACATGGGCATAAGACAAGAGGTTTTGGTCATTTATACCTACCATTTATACATATGGGATCACAATTTACCATTACATCCCTTGCAAAGTGCTTGAGGGACCTTGAAGACCCATACATTGATATGTAATGCGATTTTCTTTACAAGAGTGGAAGTTCTAGAAACCCACTCTCAAATGCATTACTAGACAATAATATTTACTCAAAATGTAGAGTGTACAAGGATGATTTTTTATCTCATAGAATATCAAAAAGTCAGAATGTTGATCTTAAATCTCTTTCTCCACATTTTTTGTTACAGTTATACAATGCAACAAGTGATAATAAAAATCGTTTTCTTTTCATGTTTCTATCACTTTTAACTACACTTGGTGTCTTAATCAATATTGAGGTTGGGTTATTTATTGTGGGACACACTCATGAAGACATAGACAGAATCTACAGAAGAATGTCTTCCAACTTGAAAAGTAAAGACATATATTCTTTACCTGAAATGATGGATACATATCGAACGATTCAATAAAAATGAGTTTTTCCACCTACACTGATTGCCAAGGTGTATGAATTCAAAATTTTCCTTAATGGATACATCAAGGAGGGAAAAAATTCACTAGTCGGACATATTAATGTCCAATACTTCCAATTTATTGTACTTAATGATGTTCCAGTACTAAGGTATAGAGAATCCATCAAAGATATTGATTGGTCAGAACCAATTGAGTTGTGGAATGTAGATGAGCAAGGTCGACCTAAATTGCCCACTGTGAATCCATATTTCTTAGGTCCCAAAGAGAATGATGTCTATTTAAAGAACTAAAGGAAGGAATAACATCATACATAAAAAAGTGGAAAGACACTATTGACAATGATGACTCACAAATTTTTATAGAGCAATGGAAAAATAAAGTAGAGTATTGGGAAAGCGTTCTCGATACATTAGATGAAATCGACAATGATCATACAATAGTCGAAGGGAGTGATTCATCTTCTAAGTATTTCTTGCCCAAAACAAGGCAAATTGTCATTGCTAACTATAATGAACTCTATGTAATATCAAGTATTATGGATGGGGATTTTGATAATGTGACAGATGAAATAGTATATGTTGGATCCAAGTGCAACAAGCCAAAGCCAACATTCAATCCTATGATTGATGTTGAAAAAGGAAAGATGTTGCTAGTTATATCAAGAAACGAGGATGAAGGGGAGATGATTTGGATGGCAAAAGCCACCTCAGATATCTTCCAAGATGATCAAAGTGAGAATCTTCATGTAAATGTTGATTGGTGGAAGCCTAGTTCAGGGAAATACATGGGAAACATATTAGAACAATATTGGGTACCAAATCCTGATGACACGAAACTTGAATTTATTCCAATTAATACCATTGTTTGGGCATGACTGCCAAAGAAAGGACATTGCAGGAAGACCAAGATAAACAAATGTGGTGTAGAAGTTGTACTTGATCTACTCGAGCAGATATGATTAGATCATGTGGAGATGATTCATGAATGTAATTTTGTCCTTTGAAGGATCTAATAATATACATGAAGATACACTTTTTCAATATTTGTTATATATCAAATATTCTTTTCATATTATTTTTTGAGGAGTTTTATATTATTTAATACATATATGCAAATTTTAGCTCAACTTCAATGTATTCATGTCACTATGCTTTATGCAAATTACATGACACCATTCAATATTTAACTTTTCAATGCTTTGTTTAGATCAACATAATTTCTTACTATATCAACCTTGCATAATCAAATCCAATAATGCACTTAAGAACATCTTCTAGATTTGGTCTATTAAAACTATATTGAAGTAGCTAATTAGTATAATTTTCAATATAAAACTTTTAAAGACTTCATGAATAAATATTGGACTCTTGCAATATAGTCTCAAGTGAGTTTTCCCTAATATTCATTATTATATTTGATATAAATCAAATTGTACTACTCTGTTGCATTCTAATTCATAATAATTTGATTTTGATAGTTGAATAACTTGCAAACTTTAAAGTGGTGTGAACATTATACTCAACAAAAATAAAATAGTTACTAAGTATCAATTATCAAAATGGCTATTATGTTCAATATAATATGTTCAAACACTTCATGAATAAACATTGAGCACTTGCGATATTTAGTCCACTCACTTTTCTGTGTCCCCTCTAGTATTTGAAAAAATCAAATTGTACTAGTTTGTTGCTATTCTAATTCTTAATTGATTTTGATTGTTCAAAAAATTAATAATAAACATTGAACACATTATTAAGATAAATGTCATTAAATAACTTTATAGGTGAAAAAATTTTCATATATTAATTTATTATTGATGAAGTAAACCTCTATAGGTTACTTAAATTTTAATACAAAAATACAAATAATAATAGAAATGAATTTTTTTGTGTCCCCGAGGTGTAGGACAGTCGGTGACGGAGTGTGTTGTTAAGCCACTCCGTGATGTTAAAGTCACCGGTTCGAAACCTGCGGGGACAAAAAATCCAACCATGTTAAGGGTTGGTGTGGCTTAGGCCGGGTGCGATCCCCGGGTGATTTTGATGGCTTAGATGCCCCTGAGTCGTGGTTTCTCAAGCCACATGTTAATCGTGTAGCCAACAGGTTCCGCACAAATTAACAAACAAACAAAAAAGAAATGAATTTTGTTGTTATTCTATTTCATAATTTATTTTGATCAATTCAAGGGTAAACCTAGACTTAATAATGAAATATTTTCTCTTGTGGACTTTAAAAAGGTGCCAACTTCCTATAATAAAATATAGTACTTTGAATACAATATTAACATCAATGTCATTAAATAACTTTATAGGTAAGAAATTTATCAAATAATTAAAAATAAACATTGAACACATTATTAAGATCAATTTCATTAAATAAATTTATAGGTAAGAAATTTATCATATATTAATCTATTATAAATGAAGTAGGTTACTTAGTTTTTAATAAAAAATACAAATAATAGTAGAAATAAATTTTGTTGCTATTCTAATTCATAATTTATTTTGATCAATTCAAGGATAAACCTAGACTTAATAATGAAATATTTTCTCTTGTGGACTTTAAAATGACACCAACTTACTAAAATAAAATATATTACTCAATACAAAAAATATTAGTTACTATGACAATAATTAAAAATTCTATAGTAATGAACACATTAATATTATGTCATTAAAGAGCTTTATAGGTCACTTGAAAATGGTGGCAATCTCCTAGACATACTATAGTACCTCAACATTGAGATTGTTACTATAATATCAATTTATAACTAAAATATAGGTTAATAATAGTAATATACATTGATTATTAATGACATTAAATAAATTTAGGGTGAGAAATTTCTTACAAATCTATTATTCATAATGTAATCCTCTATCAACTTAGCTTTTAATAAAAAATATACATAACAATAATAACAATAAATTATGTTGTTATTCTAATTTATAATTGATTTTGATTGTTAAAAAATAAACTTAATACATAGTAACTCACATATAATATTTTCTTTTGTCCACTATATTTTTAATACAAAAATACAAATAATAGTAGAAATAAATTTTGTTGCTATTCTAATTCAGAATTTATTTTGATCAATTCAAGGGTAAACCTAGACTTAATAATGAAATATTTTCTCTTCTGGACTTTAAAATGACACCAACTTCCTAAAATAAAATATATTACTCAATACAAAAAATATTAGTTACTATGACAATAAATACAAATGCTATAGTAATGAAAACATTAATATTATGTCATTAAAGAGCTTTATAGGTCACTTGAAAATGATGCCAATCTCCTAGACATACTATAGTACCTCAAAGTTGAGATTGTTACTATAATATCAATTTATAACTAAAATCTAGGTTAATAATAGTAATAGACATTGATTATTAATGACATTAAATAAATTTAGGGTAAGAAATTTCTTACAAATCTATTATCCATAATGTAATCCTTTATCAGCTTAGCTTTTAATAGAAAATATACATAATAATAATAGAAATAAATTATGTTATTCTCATTTATAATTGATTTTGATTGTTAAAACAATAAACTTAATACTAGTAACTCACCTATAATATTTTCTTTTGTCGACTATAAAATATTGTCAACCTTCTAATATAATAAAATATAGTACTCAATATAGACAATATTATTTACTATGTCTAGAATTAAAATTGTCATAATAGTGAGAAACACATTGGTATTATGTCATTAAATAGCTTTTATATAGGTCACTTTAAAATTGTGCCAACCTTCTACTAGTATACTAACTCAACATTAGTTAGTAAATTAAATTATATTTAAATTGATTAATAATAGTAAGAGACACAATATTATTAATGTCATTAAATAATACTAATCAACTTAACTTTTGTTACTTGTTATAAATAATAGTAATATAAATAATGTAAGGAATCCAATTCTAAGACTTAGATTTGCTTCTGCAAGTTTATGTAGATTTGATTTTATATAGTTTATCATGATAAATTTTTCAAAACAATGGTGAATACATCCAAAAAGTAGTGAACCAAACAATTTTTTAATTCAACAATTTGAAAAAAGACAATCTTGCTAATTTAGTTTGAAATTCTAGATCTATTGTTTTTTATTTAGATCCATTCTTTTACTTAACACACAAGTTAAGATGTAGCTAAATCAAGATCCACTATTGTGATCTAGATCCATTTAACTTTCAATAGAAAAATATAAATAATAATAATGTCAATAAATTATAATGATACATGAGAGTTTATAATGATACCTTTATAACAAAAAAATGGTGAGTATATACATTCAAAGTAGTGAATTAAATTATTTTCTAATTTCCTTTTTGAAAAAAATCAATCTAGATAAAGATCTAAAATTTTAGATCCACTGAATATTTCCAAATTTAATGAAATATGTGTTATATAGTATTTTAAAATCACTAAGTATTACATTATTAAATACTAATTTAAGTATTAATATATTAAATAGCCTCTTAAGTAATATGGGTGAATGCAAGCTAATGATGGTCTCTCATGATGACATGTTAGTGGCAATGCAAACTTGGAAAAACATCAATATGTTAACTTGAAGGGATTATTCAAGGTACTTTTACAATGAATTTGAATATGGCATGAGAAGATGAAACTTAGGAAATTGAATTAGATTTAGGAATATACAACTATTATTCATAGACATTGGGAATAACTAGGTCAAATTTGATTTTTTCTAAAAGTGGTATCTTATTTTTCCAACAAAATATAAGGTATATGTTTTTGTTCGTGTGGGTGTTGAGTATCTTAACTATGAAATTTTGTTCCAAAAATTTGTATACTTATAGAGAACCTGTTTTTCTTATGCTGTGTATATTATGGAAATTTTTAATATTATTTTAATATTTTCTTAAAATTATCAAAATCAAGATATGCCTGAAATTACAACGTCTTTTGTTCATGTAGGCCAAGAGGGTCTTAACATGATCATTTTATTTTAGATCGTAGGTATTGGTCTCCTCTAGTGCCACATATAACTCATTTGAAAAATGGTTAAACCCAGAAAAAGTTATAGTAGAAATAAGAGAGGTATGTATTCTAGGATTTTGATATAGGTTATATATTTGAAATATAGTCGACTTGATCTATGCCTATAGTTTCATCAACAACTGAATTTTTTATCCTATAGAAAAATAATGCCAAAGACAAATATATAGAGGGGTATTCACAAAAATGGAGGTTTTTATCAACTTGCAGACCGAACCACTAGGTTTGACATACTAAACCTAAATCTAAGCCAACCAAGTCATCATACACCTTGTCAATCCCACCCAAAAAAATTGAATTCCAAACTTCCCGTACACACTCTAAGAGTGCACACGCATTCTCGGAGTGCACACGCATTCTAGGAGCATGCACACGTTCTAGGAATGCACACGTGCTCTGGGAACACACACACACTCCTAGAAATAATTTATTTCTCTATGTTTATCTTACCTCTTCTACATCAACCCTTCCCCCCCCCTCACTATCTCTCTATCCCACTCTCCCTCTCTACCCTGTGTGTCTCTCTCCCTCTCTCTCCCTCAATGTTAGGGACCTAACCTACCTAACCCATCAAGTGGGTAGAATAATATATTTCCATGTAATAAAGGTCAATATTAATAAGGCCTAGCAATAAGAAGGAATAAGTCAAATGTAAGAAGACTTAATAGATGCTTCTACTTCTAGAAGGATCTTCCTCCAGATTCTTCTTTTGGATAGATAGATTTAGTATAAATAAGAGTAGAGGGCATGATAAAAAATTTCTTGGATATTATTGTAATAAATATCTGCTCTGTTGGAGGTTTCCCCCTCGAAGAAGCAAGTGAACATTGTTATCATTAATCAATGTGCTCTTTCTAGTGTTATTATGGTATTATTCCAGTATTTTCTAGTTATATCATTGTTGTTCTGTAAATTCTAGCTAAAATAATTTTGTTCTGCATACTGTTTTATATCTGGAATACTACAAGTGGTATCAAAGCACTTTCCTCGGTAAAAATCGTGGGTTATTTTTTTTCTTCAGGGTAGAGACGTATTCTAGAATCTTAAAGCTAGAGAGATCTGTTTTTATGCGCATAAACCCATGGTCAAAGAGTAATACACATAGGAAATACAAGAGGCACTCAAGCACACATATGTGGGCCACCCTTGTAACCCCTGTTGGTACCCCTTTGAGTGGTAGCACATCAGGAAACACCTGTATATGGATCAACCTAGATGTCATGAATCCCTTTGTAGATAAAACCAATGGCCTCTTGACTGCTATAGTTCAACCAAGAAAAACACTTAGGAAGATACTCTATAGTACCTAGGTAGTCGGGTAGTATGACTAAGGGAACACTCTAGCCTCTTTAATTAGTTCCCTGAGATATTGGACATAGTACTACTGTTGGAACCCACACGTATATTAGAGAGATATAGCATAGGGAAAACCCTTGTTTGTAGAAACCTTGATCACCCTACCCCTTGGGATGGAAACAAAAACAAAATAGACAAGATCTATTGCCGTGTAACTATGCCTTCTGTATTATGGTTGCAAAATTACTACACATTTTTTCCTGTTAAACATTTGGGCATTTCGTCACTGCAGTATTATTCAGGCCAGAGTATAACTCCAGAAGAGTTATAACACACACAAAAAAGTGTATAGTGGTCTCATCTACGCACTTACTTGGGACCTATCCCATTGGATTCCCCTTTTCTCCTTGATCATAGTCATACCTTTCATTTTCAATCCTTTTTTTCAGTGGATCCGACCCCTTCTCATCTTCCCTATTTTGTCGCATATTCCATTATATTTCCCTTCTCGCCCTGATCGTCATGGTACCTATCACTTATAAGTCATTTTTGTGGTCCATCCAACACATGACATCTGATATTGGCTCTACCAATTCCCACCCTGAAAAATTCGAGACCCAAGTCCAACACAAATTCGACACCATGGAAACCAAATTCACGAACCAATTTAACACCCTCCACTCTTTTGTCGACCAATTATTTAACCTCCCTACGATTCCTTCCTCCTCGCAACAACCAGATGTTGTTAATTCCTCTCATTCTATGCATTTTCAATCCAAATCCTTTCATTGTGACCCCCGACTTCCCCACATTGAGGTCAATAAATTTGATGGTTTTGATCCTATAGGTTGGGTCACTCAAATGGAGCATTATTTTTCTCTACATGGTATTATTGATGAGTTGGCCAAACTTTGCTATGTTGTCATGTATATAGATAATGAACAATGGCAATGGTGGAATTGGTGTAAAAATTCACGTGAGGGGTATATTTCCTGGACCTAGTTTGTTGTAGAGCTCTATGACCGCTTTGACACTCATACCCACTATCTCGGTCATTTGACCAAGTTGAAATAGTCAGGCACAATGGAAGACTTTATAACTTATTTTGAGCATTTGGCCTTTCAAACCGAGGGCATGTCAGATGATATTTTTCGTGAATTCTTTATTAGTCGCCTAATGATCCAAAAATGATCTTTTAAAGACTATGGTTAAGTTTATGTGTGATTTGATTTACCATTTAGGAATTAAGAGAAGAAGAAAATTTTAATGAAAGAATGTTGTAGCCATAATAAAGAATGAAGAACATAAAGTAGACATTAAGAACAAAAAAAGCGAAGTTCAACAAGGTTGCCTACGTCTCCATGCCTTTGTCTCAGTGGGGTAGGATTTCTTATTAATATTTAATGCTTCAAAATTATAACAGAAATGCATCAAATGGATTACAAACTAGTCTAGTTTTGTTCTTATCTACCTCAAGAATCCAACACAACTGATGGAACTGAAAAAGGTTGAGTGTAGATCCTAGAAATGGCCTCCAAAGTGCGCTTCCTCAATGGCTTCCCTACATAAAAATGGCTTGGACCTCACAATTCTTCATCATTTCTCCTGTTCTAAACCAGTTATGGCTATCAAAAACCTCTAGTTTACATATATTTTGAGTTGGGGATCCTCACCCAACTTTCTCCCAAGATCCGACCTCAAAAAGGGCCCCAAATCCTCATTTTTGGGCAAAATCCTCCAAACATTAGGCTAAAAACCATAAAAAATCCAAATATAAGGTCAAAAAACCCACTTCTGGGAAAAAACGCATGCCATCCCCTATGCTCTGGGATCCTAGTCATATGGAAACACCATATTCCCATGCGCTAAGCACTGATGCCCTAGTCCTTTGCCTGGTCCTCTGCCCTTGGTCATGTGCCAAGTCATGTGGCCACGCGTTGGAGTGGAGCCCGCGATCCTCCGAATCCTTGGTCGCATGGAAGGCTGTAACCGTGCCTTGGTTGATAGTTATACCTCGCTGAACGGGGGTTATCCCACAAATATCGCCAACTATCAACTCAAATAACCATTTTTCCACATGGTAAGGAACATGGTCACCTAGGTGGCTACCGTGTTGTAATGTAGTCCATTGCTCGTGCTCGGAGCTCAAGGGTTCGAGCTTGACCAAGGTGAAAGAAACTATTTGACCATCCATCATTGGCCTTATCCAAGGTGCCACATGGAAACTTGTGATTGGTCCACGTGTCACCTTGTGATTCACCTTGTACACACAGTCACATGCACACTCAACCTCCCGTCCCATCACGTGTCATGCCCGGAGCTTGCCAGGTCACTACCACCTATCATATGTACCCTTCCACGTGTCATCCATATTTCCATGTGTAGGAATGTCACTGGGCCACATCATCATATGCAATTCCATGTCAGTGTTCGTACAGTCCATGTGTCAAATCCGTACCATGCCAACTCAGCTAAAATGCCTGCCACATGTCAGCCTCTAGTCCTGCCATGTCAGTATGATGATGTAATAATGGCATCATTCTCATGTCATACAATGGCGTACTATTGATGTCAGAAATATGGCCTCTGACTATTTACTTTGACTTTTTTTGCACCATTGGGAAAAATATAGATCGCCATAACTTTCACATACAATGTCAATTTTCAAAAAAAAACATACTGCCAGAATAGACACATCGATCCCTACGTAATGTTGCTAGTTTCATCCGATTCCAAGAACTTTGAAATTTTGTCCTTCGTGGATCCATTTTGGATCATTCCTCCCCACTAATAGATTTTTATCATCCAAAAGGGTATTAACTAGACATCAAGTGTGGGATAGGCCTCCCCACTTGTCCCTTGTCCTTAAAATATCTCTTGTGCACCTGTCGCATCATAATCAACTGCATAATAACCATGATAACTCAAAGCATATTGTTAGCCATTTGAACTCATTCACATCTTTATGAATCCACTACCATCCATGTAGAAACCATTAGCATCGATAATATCATAAATATGACTGAAGCTGAACCAATATGTTTGACCGGATTTCATGACATTAACTTATCTTGAAGCAAAGTATGATTGAACTCCCATCCTACAACCATGTCATGTTCATGCTTAAGATCAACTTCATTAATTAGCACAATTATAGGTGTATTTCTTGCATAAGCTTCCTTCTTTAATTGTTCCATGGTTAGAAGATATTGATTTGATTTTATACGATGAGCATGCATAACATATTACGTCCCTTCTTTAGTTAAGTGATATTGATTATGTTCCCTGTAGAAGATTTCTTAGTGATCATATAAATAAGGGCTACCTAATACCATTCCACATGTTTCTAGTGGCACCACATCACATATTAATTCATCCACATACTTAGATGTAATTGAAAATTTTATGATACATTGATTTGTTATGGGAAATTTGTGATCTTTGCTTATCCAATTTAGTGAATAGGGTTTGTGATGCATCTTAGTGTTTAATCTGAATTTCTTAACCACTTCTTCTGAAATTAAGTTAGATTGAGATCTACTATTTATCAGTGTATCGATATTAGTATGTTTCATTATGACCCTTATATGAAACAATTTACTTCTTGAATCAAAACCATCACCAATTTTACTTGTCAAACCAACTGTTGTGATTTTAGACTCATCACCGGAATCTGATCCCAAGTCTGTTGGTCATGTTCTTGTTGTAACTTTTTTCCTCCCTTTCCTATATTTGAACCACTTTGGTTTATTCTATGGGTGCAATTGTTAGCAATGCTCATCATCACACCCTTATTTATTGTAATGCTTGCAAAATATATTGTCTTCCTTTACTGTCACTGGATTTTCTTTCTTCCCATTCCCTTTTCCTTTTCCATCCTTCTTTGAAGATCATTCCTCTAATACACTAACTCTAGTTTTTCCTATTATAATAATCTTGTATGTTGATAATCTCTTTCTAACAGGAGATGAAGGGATAATATCCTATTGTAAGAGGGAGATAACCTCATAATTCGAGATGAAAGACTTAGGCTTGATGCATTACTTCCTAGGATTGGAAGTATGGAAAAGACAGGGCGAGATATTTCTGGCACAAGGAAAATACACAGTGGATGTACTAAAGAGGTTTGGTATGATGGATTTCAAATCCATGTCTACTCCGATGGTTACCAACCTGAGGAAGCTGCATGATTCTGATACAGGTTCAGATTTGGTGGATCCTACCATGTATAGGTAGCTAATTGGATCATTGATGTACATGATTTACACTAGGCTAGATATATGCTATGTAGTGATTGTAATGAGTCAGCTCATGACTAAACTGAGACAAAGACACTGGGTGGAAACAAAGCAGATCTTGAGATATCTCAAAGGGACCATTACTTATGGTTTGAGATATACGTCCACTGGTGGTTTATTTCATCATGGATATGCAGATGTTGATTGGACAGGAAGCCAAGTGGATCAGAAGAGTACTTCAAGATACTGCTTTAGTTTAGGATCTGCTATGATCTCTTGGTTAAAATGGAAGCAGGGATCCATTTCACAGAGTACAGCAGGGGCTGAGTACATTGCAACAAGAGATGCTAGAAAGGAAGAAATATGGCTCAGAAAATTGGTTTTTGGGTTGTTTGGAGACAAGCTCGAGATGACGGTGGTTCACTGTGATAATCAAAGTTGCAAAAAATTGATAGAGAACCCAGTATTTAACGATAGGTCAAAACATATTAACATGAGGTACCACTACATCCATGACTTGGTCCAGAGAAAAACTGTAAAGTTATAGTACATAGCCACGAGTGAGTAGGTAACTGATATCCTGACCAAGCCTCTAACCTCGAGACAGTGTGTGCAACTGAGAGGAAAGATTGGTGTGGTTGAGAATGACTCCCTCGTTGAGAGAGAGTGTTAAATTTGGCAACATTGACAGTGATTCTCCAATGAGAGGCCATATGGGCCACCCTGAGGCTAACTAGGGATATTTGGAGAATCAACCAGTCTTTTGAGGTATTGACAAAATCCAGGGGGAACGTACAACCTTTGTGAAAACCAAAAGTTAGGATGAATGAGATGCTATGTGGGTATAATTCAAAAGACAGGGGGAACATACAACCTCTATGAGCATAGATAGTCTAGTGAAAAATTTAGGGGGAACGTACAACCTCTGTGAGCATAGACAGACTAGTGAAAAAGTTAGGGGAAACATACAACCTCTGTGAACCTAGTCAAACCTTGTGATCCATGACCAAAATTCAAGGCATCTAGAAAAAGTTAGCTTGAATATAAAATTACTATGAACTAGAAACAAGCGATATTCGTAATATTGCAAATGATATAAATGTATTGATCTAGTGCGTTGGCACGTGTAACATTATCCACCATGAAGAGAATTTTGAATTTCCTTATAAAGAGTCAAGTTGCAACTGAAGTCTCAAGTCTAGTTCTATTTTGAGAACTAAAGTGTAATGCTGAGTTGTAACTGAAGTCTTAAGTGTAGTTCTATTTTAGAACTAAAGTGTAATGTTGAGTTGCAACTGAAGTCTTAAGTGTAGTTCTATTTTAGAACTAAAGTATAATGTTGAGTTGCAACTGAAGTCTTAAGTCTAGTTAAGTGTAATGTTGAGTTGCAATTGAAGTCTTAAGTCTAGTTCTATTTTAGAACTAAAGTGTAATGTTGTGTTGTAACTAAAGTCTTAAGTCTAGTTCTATTTTCGAACTAAAGCATACCAGTCTCAAGTCTAGTTCTATTTTTGAACTAAAGTATAATGCTGAGTTGTAACCAGTCTCACATCTATTTCTAAGTTCGAACTAAGGTATGAAGTTGATTTATGATTAACTCATGAAAACATGTTATTATTTCGAGCCTCTCCCCTTCCTCTCTTCAACCTATATAAGCAGAGGTCGAACCCTCTCTTCAACACAGTTTTGAGATGTAGGTTAAGGGTGAAGCAATAAAGGCACACATTAGTGATAAAGATGTAGCATACCAAAGAAACATATCAGTGTTGTACATCAACAATAGAGGCAACATATCAGAGGTGTATTTCAACAAGGTCTTGTAGGTCATTGTCAGGTCAGAGTCATCTTGGCAAGCTCTTTAAGAGAAGAACATTCATGGTGGATATTTGTAAGAGATCTTACATTATTAATGCAATAAAGGAATATCATTTGTTGGGGTTTTTCTCCCTGTACAGGGTTTCCCCAAGGTATATGTGACGTTGATGTGCATGCTTACTCATATACATAGTTATTTCTATTCGATTATAATTTGGTATTGTTGAAGTGTATTAAGATGGAATCAAAGTGTTGAAGAAAATAAAAGAATTAATCCACATAAAAAATCAAGCTCATAATTTAACAATACAGATCCTTAAAATTACCACACATCCTTCATGATTTTCATCCAAAGCACTATGAATACCTACCTCTATTTGATGGGGAACATAGCACCATCACAGCTAAAAAACACATTCAAGAGTTTGATCATTTTATAGATTTGTTTGAGATTTACCATGACGATGTTTGTATGAGGGATTTCTCTCAATCCTTGAAAGGAGATACCAAAGAATGGTTTAAAAATTTGTAGCCAGAGACAATTAGCTCATGGGAAGAGTTGAAGAGTGTTTTTTCAGAGTTTTGGCGTAAGAACAAATCTCTGGACCTACAATTTACAGAATTCTATGCCTTGAA
The DNA here is from genome assembly GCA_032191745.1 of Picea mariana. NCBI lineage: Eukaryota > Viridiplantae > Streptophyta > Pinopsida > Pinales > Pinaceae > Picea > Picea mariana. The sequence continues at coordinate 39,380 of JASDQU010373998.1, read as the reverse complement.
AGGAAAAATAAATGAAACTATTTCCACATTCAATAGAAGGTTTTCCAGCATTTATTATGATTTTCCCAAAGAAATTCAACCCACTAATGTTGCTGCCATGCTCCAGTATGCCACTACTCTTCACCTAGAGTTGTCTTTCCTCTTGATGTAAAGAAGACCTAAGACCTTACAAAAAATGTTTAATCATGCTCAGGAGATTCAACACAATATCATAGCATGTGAACAGATCTGAAATGAGGGGTTGGGTTCTCCAGAAGATAAAAATGAATATGAACAGAGAATGTTTGATTGGGGTCTTGAGCACAAGGTTGATAATATCACAGGTCCTCTTGAAATTTTGAATGCTAATGATTTTGTGAAAGATTATATTCCACTTATTGAAAGAGAAGGAACTTATATAGATTCTAATACACCCCATGAAAATCATGGAGTTGATTGTTTCATATATTTAGATGTAGATAGTGAAGAAGATGAGTTTTCAAATCATCTTGTTGAGAAACAGGTTGATGCTCCAAGTTTCTTCTTGCTAGATGACATTTTAGATGTTGTTGATTTGCCTATATATGATGAATATAATGATGATTATGATGTTGACTTCTTAGAACAACCAACTACATGTTATATCCCTGAAAATGTTCCTTTTCAGCAGTGTAGTGAGATCTATCGGCCTACATTCCATAGTTACAAAGAAGAAGGTACTAAAATAGCTGAAGAAAATTATTTACCCTTATTATTTTCTTCATTTAAATTGTTGAAATAAAATGCTAAGATCATCATTGAAATAAAGGAATGTGTTCTGATGCCAAATCACACTAATTCACTGAAACAAATTGACAAGAAATTGTAGCCATTGGTCAAAGAAGAGTATGAAAATAAGTGTGTTCAACAATCTAAAGAAATTGAAAAATATGCATATGACAAAAATGAAGAATATTTTGAATCAGGTGGAAGAACCTTGTCATTGGTATTTGATTCTTTCAAGTTGCTAAAGAAAATTGTTTATAACGTTTCAGATCAGTAAAACTATAGTCATGATGTTGAATCTGAAGAAAGAAATGGACTTACAAATGAAAAATGTCTCCCGCTATGGTTTTCTTCCTTTGAATGGTTAAAAAAAATCCAGGAGAAAACAGAGAAATTTTATCAAAGGATTGTTGTCAAAATTCATTTTCCTTCTCCTTAAATTGATGAGGACATTCCACAAGATATCCAAGAAAACAAAGTACTTCATAAGTGTTTTTCTTCCCCTACGAATAATGTGGTTGTTCAAATCCCAAGTGGCTCGGACGTGCATGAGGTCTTTGAAACCCCGTCTATAGAGACTTTAAGGAGTGACAAAGAAAATGATGTAAAGTTTGAGGGAAGAAACAAAACAATGTATGTCATGATTAAATCAGAAACACATAAAGATCATAAAGAACCAGTTGTTCTATTTGATTCCTTTGAAAATCATGGTCTTGAAAATGCATCCATGAAAAATCTAGACTGTGAAATAGTTCATGTTGTTATCTTTTCACATTTACAAGGAGATTATGAACAAGAATGATTTCCATTTATTCATTTGAAAGGCAAAATTTCTTGAAGAAAATTTCCAGAAGGTTAATAAAACCAAACCAAAATTGTTTGATGAACAAGAGGATAGCCTTGATACACATAATATGGCTTTCATATTTGAATACGTTCAGGAATGTATGAATGTTTTTGTTGATATGCATGGAAAAGTAGAAAAAACTATTGCTTCCATTCCATTTGAAAATGTTCTTAGAGCTGAAGAAATAGAGCAAGAGAAACATTTCTGCCATTCCATTTGAAAATGTTCTCAGAACTGAAGAAATAGAGAAAGAGAAACAAACACTTATGAATGAGGCTTGTCTTCCTGTTTTGGTTCATCAAAAAGAAATTCTCTCTCATGTGTTTTATGACCCTATGGCATGATATATGGAGAATTTTAACAATCAGAATTTAGAGATTATGATGGGTTGTAAGATTAGAAATGAAGATGATGAAAAATCAACGTCAGTATTAAATATGGATTTATTTCTACCAGAGGTTTCATTTCAGCCAGCACTGTCTTCTGATTCAGAAGATTGTTATTTCCAGTAGTCACCACAAATTTTTCATCCTCTTAGTGGAAATCAACAGGGTAAATCACCTGAAAACAAGAATGCGGGGGAAGAAATGAAACATGATTGTTGTTTTATGCATGTGTTGGAAGATCCATTTGCAGTTTTGCTAGAAACAGTAAACGGTCCAAATAATTTTAAAATTCTAATATTTGAATTCATATATAACTTCTCGAATGAGTTATTGGTGAACAGGCTTTGGAGTAATCTTGTGCGAAGTAAAAAAAAAATGAATAAAATGATGGCATGGCTGCATTGACATTTTTATTTTGCTTGATTGAAAATTCATTTCAACAGTTAGGGTAGGCAGGTGCCAATAAGATTATGGATCGATCATGTTGAAGTTTAGGTCTCCAAATAAGGTTTTCAATCATATGATTAGCAGCATGTCTAGTGTTTAGCCTCCAAGTGAGAGGGGTCTTTAGAATTCATTTTTCAACAGACATTGGCTACAGGTCAAGGTATAACACACACCTGTTGCAAGAAAGGATCCAATGGATAAGGAACAAGGTCTACCTTTCTTTGCTACCTCATAGGGAGGATAACATCCCCAGTTGGAGTGCATGTTATCATTGTAACAATTTTTATATGGAATCCAAGTCTCGGGACTTAGAAAGAGGCTAAATCGATGTAGAAGTGTGATGAACTGGAGGATAGGGCCACAACTGGCGGGTAGGGATAAATCTGGTGAAAAAGTGAAGTTGATGGGACCTAGCAGGCCATATATTGAAGGCACCATAAATCAATGGTCAGAGAAAATATCGGTCCAAGAACTAGCACAAAGGTTAATCTGTTGAAAACGGGCTGATAAGAATACCACGGTTTCATCACAAAGCCACGAGGTGCCTCGAGATGCGTATCAAGGGGAAAAGTGGGTGAGCTCGAAACCACTCAATTTCTCCCTGAAATATCATGTCAAATGTCATTCAATGTGCTAAAGCCAAAGGTCACATGTGGAAAGGGAAATTTGATGGCCAGCCAAATCATCTCGAGACACTTGTGTGAGGCCATTTGTCTGTGAGATGTTAGGCGAGCGCCGCAAAAAAATGGATTTGAAGGGTCACCATTTTAAATCAATGACCAAATGTGATAAGTTATTATGCCTGTAAGAAATTTCATCAGTAACCAATGATTATCACTCAATGACGATTTTCATTCAAAACATGGGTGATATTACTATGTTTCTAGCGATTAAAGTTTTATTCCAGAACAGGGTAACCACAAATCAAATAATTTGTCTAATTCTTTTACAGCCAAGGGAGATAATCTCATTCTTCTTGGTGAACCAGAGGAAATGGAGAAGATAGATCCAATGGCCTTCAACAAACTGGGATATTCAAATAATATGACAAAATTATCAATGAAGAAGAAAGAAAATAAATAATCTGGAAATACATAGCTTATGACTTCTCATACATTTTCGGGAACATACCCCTTTTCCCAATGGCCCTACTCTTTTGTTTTGTCCTGCCACCTTCAAATTATACACCTTGGTAGAATCTGACCTCTGTTCACAAATTGCCAAATCATTCTAGTATTTTAAATAGAAATATTCTCGAGAGAGCTATCTCTGGTTAGAAAGGTCAGAATCCAACCTAAAAGTTGGTTGAAACATTTACCTTTCTCGTTTGTCTATCTGACAGACAAAATTTACAGAGTGTTAACATGGAGTATATAGGAGGCTAAAATTTTCTTCTTGTAATTTGGAAGTTTCAACTTCGCCTTCAACAACATGACTTGACTTAAAAATTTCATCCACTCTTTGATTATATTCTTCTTCAAAATTGGGCATTTCGTTATCTTTCTTCCATATGGGAGAGGATGGGTAGGCAAAAACATTTAAAACATTAGTAAAAACATATGAACACACCTTTGGGATGAGATTTTATGCAAATGAATCTTCTAACACATCCCAACTAGTAATGGAGTTAGGAATTAATGAACTATACCATTCAAGAGAATCCTCTTGTAGAGTTTGTAGGAATAATATACATGTAATATTGTCTTCAGTGAGGTTGAAATCATAACATGTACCTTTAAAATTAATCAAGTGTTTCTTTGCATCTTCTAAAGCATCACCAAAGACTATAGAAAAAAATTCAATAGGAATATTGGGCATTTGAAAGTCTACTTCTGGTAGATTTAAAGGGGGATCATAAAATTGTCTACTTCTTTGAGTCTTTATCCCTTTTGCTGAGTCTTGAAAATCCATTGATGGGCTTGATGAAAAATATAAAGAATCATCATGACATGAACAAAACCCTTCATTTTGAATTTTTCCAGGGGTTTCATTCTCCTGAATCTTTGGTTCTTCTCGTTTCTTTTTGAAATTACAAAAAAAGTGAGGCATGATTAAAATAAGCAGCAATTTTCTTTAATCTTCTTCTCGAAAATTTTAGCCATGGAGATTTTTGGTTCCTCAAATATATTGAAAATAAATTGTAACCCAGTATGGTCGCCAAACAATTTGACACTTGAATCCCTCAGGACCGAAACAAAAACCTCATGAGGATATAAATCCCCCTGCATTTTTATAGAGGTGGTACTCCTCTTTTAATTTAGATTTTTCTGGGACTTTGGGTCTTCAGAATATGGAACTTCATAAAATTCCATCGTGGTAATCAAATAAATAATAAAATAATAGTAGATAAAATGTTTTGTTTCTATTTAAAGAAGGTTCCTGATAAAGGACCAGGAATCACACATTTCATGTATTAAAGAAAAATAAGAAAAATTTCCACACATCCATCATAGTTTAACTTAATATTTTTCATCATATAAAAATAAAAAAAAATATGGCCTGCATGCATAACAAAAATTTAATAGAGTGGAAACATGGGAAGCTCAAATAAAGACAATGATAGACTGATTTCAACCTCCCCTCCAACTCCTTCAGGGCTGACACGACCTCTCGGTCTAGGATTGTTCAATTCATCGAACCGACTGGTTCGTCGGGCTCCGGATGGAACTGATTTAACTTGACACGGGCCCTTTACATTCTCGATGCGATTATGTGGCACCCACAGACCCTTTAATTGCATTGTTTAAATCTTATGCCAACTCTGCTAGCTTTCCATGTTAGGCCTCCTCCTTGACATGACCACAGACTATGACTGTGGGCCAGCTCTCTTCATGATCCCATACTTCAGAACTTTCGTGAGATGATTTCTCCCTCTTTCCCAATTTTCGAATCAATGAATTCTCCGAGACTCGATCTACGGTCCACAGTTCTCTAGAAATCAACAACTGTGATCGACATCACGAGTTCTGGCTTCACTAGTCCTTCCTACTACCAGCTCTACTTTTCTAGATATGCGTTCGATGAAGTGATGATCTCTCGCTGCGTGTCCTATCTCGATAGACGAATAGGACTTCTTCGGCTTCCCCAACTCTTCAAGTATTCTCTTCCTCTTTTTTCTGAAGGGTTCCTCCTCAAAAGTCTGTGGATCTTCACCACATGCCCTTCCAGATCCAATGGTCTGGACTGAAATTTCTCTTCGCGACTTTGCGAAGATATTTGTTTTCTCCTGACAAACCTTCAGAAGCTCCTACTCCTGAGCTTCTTGATCTTCTGTCACATGTCTCCTCCTTGACGATGGATGATTTCTCTCTCTTTGGGACTTTTGAAAGTCCTCACTCCCTTTGCACACCTAGCAAGAATTATCCTTTCCAGACTTAGACTATTCTTGAACTCTTTCTTTACTCCTTGTAGAAATATGTGCAACTCTCCTGCGACTTTGCTTGGCTTGAAAACCTTCAAGGTCCCAAGTTCCTCTACATCCTTCAATGGACTTCTTATTTCCCTCCAATAAGTCTCTTTCCCTGCTTCTTGAGATTTTAAGGTAAACCTAC